>JAPYZJ010005879.1:0-10823 GCA_030522765.1 Ophioninae sp. B BG-2022a
CTACAGGAGAAGTCGAACCCAATCAAACCCAAACCCAAACACAACGGTACCGGAAACAGCTCGGGCAGCTAACGGGAACGTGTCCTTGTGACGCGATTCCAAAAATCACGTCACAATACATATCATAGCAGACTAATTTTTACAAAAGCCTTGACTATCAGCTCAAGTTCAAAATTTAATTTGTAAATAATTTCTCACAAACAAATCTACGCGATCGAAACTTCTGCACTGACTGGCAGGCATTCTCACAAAGCGTGCGCTGGATATGTCAACAAGTTGTAACTTGTACGCTCATTTGTTCATCCCAACTCGCCTGATACGTTTAGATACTGAGTGTTTTGTTTTGCCTAGCTAGTTGAGCATTTATTAAAATAAATCATAATCCATTTGCATCACGTAAATTTTAAACATTTTGCACACGTCGATTATCGAACAGGACCTACGTGCGGCAGTGTCGAACAATCTTCGGTATGGGCAGGACTTGAATATTAAAGGATAAAAGCCTGGAAGATAAATTTTTTCACGCAACGCTATGGATCATCGGGAAAGTGTAAACAGAATCAAAACTATGTGGAATGACGAAACCTTTTCTGTTAATCTCAGTTACGGGCCAAGTTTGATGTTCGGATAGCAGTCCAGCGCAAACAATGCCCAAATTTCGCGAATCACACGGATAATGCAAAATGGGAACAGCGTTAATGAATTTACGACCAATTATGACGGCGGTGCCCTTGTGATAGGATTGTGTTCTATGAGAACAATGCTTTTATCCGTTAAATAGCAACAATTGTTGGGACTTTTGTCGGTAAGTAGAAAGTCGGGGAACTTTATTTCTGCGTGATGATCTGTGTACTCATGAAAAAGTTGATTTATCTGGTTTTTTCTCTTTCGAAAGTGAAACCCTGTTATATTCGAGTCGGTTGAGGGCACTATGTGCACGGACCTCTCTACTATCCTTTTCATCACTTGCTGCAAAGGCTTAGCTCCACTTTTTATCATTGATTTTAGTTGTTGCAGAAAATTTTCAAATGGGAAACAACTAAAAGAGCCGAGTGGCCCGTGCTTCAAAACATCTTGAGCAATGTGAATCGAATTGTGAATATTGAACGTTTGGGTTTCTTCACCGTACAGCAGTTCCATATTTTTGGCGAAGTAATTCATGAGATTTTGTCCATATTTGTTATTACGCACACATTGTGTGGGATCGCAAAGAATTCGAACAGCACAATTTAGTACATTAAAATGAATGACTTCAGGTATACTTAAAAATCGGTCGACAACGACGGGACCGAGATACAAAAGAAACAAGCGGAATTCAGTTGCTTTCCAATAAGCCACGTCTTCCAAGGAACGTTGTTTTCGAGCGAATTCGACCGGAATATATATAGACAAACTCTCGTAATACTTATTTACGTTCGTAAGCTTAAAATAAAATAAAATCGTAAAATCAGTTGTTTCATGTTGCCTAGACACAACAAGTGCATATAATCCAGCGGGAATAGCTTTATCATATCACAGCCAAGAGTTTCGAACGGAGACACACTATTTCTATGCGAAACAGGCAAGGCTTCTCTGAAAATTGCGTTGGTTCTAAGAACGGCTTCCAACTCCGAAAATATTCGTCGACCATTTACGGTTTTGCCAGTGTAAGTGCATTTGCCACAACGGCTGTTATGTGCTGGAAAGCATGTGATGAAGTTCATAGCAGGGGTATAGGCAATGACTGCATTTAGTTGTACAAAACAACGTTCATTGTTATAATCAAATCTCTCATTGTGTAGCTTCACATATTCGTCAAGAAATGCTTGAAGGTATTCAGTAACGGAAGAGGGCTTTCCATTTCCATGAAACAACCCAATAAGAAACGGTTCATTGAATTTACTTCCGGAAATTTTGCCTAATATGGGCCAAAGTGAACTCAGAACTTTTTGATTGTGGTAATCCATCGACGTTAATGTTAATTTTGATAACCGCAGCAACTTGTTCGTCAGCCGTGCTGTGTGGTACTGCGTATCACAGTTTTTCCTTCAATGCTCTCTCCAATCCATAATGGATGTAGCTACCTCCAGCGAGAACGTGCTGCACAATTTTGCTTGCGGAATTAAGCAAAGTTCTGGTATCAGGTGGTAGGTCAGAGTGACCAAATTTCTGGAGACCGATTAAAAGTTGGTTCACAACGGAATGGGGTACTTTATTCTGGATGGTCCATTGAGCGAGAAAACTTCGAAGATCAGGTGTAGGAGGAATGGGTTTAGCCTCTGTATCTACGTTACAGTGAATATCTGTTGAAATAAAATCTGTCGAGATACGAATTGCAAGTCGATCGGAGTGATCGATCGGCGCACTCACATTCTTGACATCACCGAAGCACTCCAGGTTTTCAAAAAGCTGATCGTTCTCCCAACGAACATCAATTGGAGTAGCAAGGGAAGCTCTTGACGGTGATTGGAAAAGTTCTAGAGGATTAGGCGGTGGAGGATTAGATGGGGTGTTTGGATGATCATGTACACGATATACTAAATTCATGTCGCTTTTCAATGCAGTAGAAATTCTGCGCCTTTGCTGTCTTTGCGACAGTTCATGGAACCGTTTTAACGGCGGACCCATTATTGTTAAAGTCAAAACTCGATAGGAAATATCTCCAAGGAAGACCAACAATTTCGTTATGCCAAGGTTGCGTAATATTGAAATAGTGTTGAAAAAAATATCGTTACATTAAGATTTTAATATGAACAATTAGACATGGCTCTCGTAAACATAACACACATATCAGTGCTATAAAAACAGGGATTATGTCAAAGTAAAGAAACGATTGTGATTAGCTTAAATTATTTTGTATCAAGGTTGGACTCCATGTAAAAAAAATATTTGTCAAACTATTGCAATATGTTTGCATGTATAAAAATGTAACGTGAAAAAAGTATAATTACTTAGATTTGTCGGTCCGCTGCTCAAAAATGTGTCAACTGCAAGCAATCACTCGAGTTTCCTGAAAAGCAAACATCTACTTTTAAAATAGAACGGGAGTACATATCATATCTATATATACTAAAAACATACATTTGCAACGTGACAACAAACGAATAGTGGATGGGCGATGAAGGTAGAGAAGAGATAAATAGGAAAATAGAAATGGCATTAAAAAAGGTGCTGATAGCACCAATATGTATGTTGCCGGCCAAACCCGATTTGAGGCCAAACTAGTTCTGCCTAGGCTAAACCAATTCATCCTATATGCTATCGGATAAACCGGTACAAACAAAATATAAACAAACCCAACCAAACGCGCGGGGAGTGAGAAATACGGTTTATCCGATTTATTCGATAGCATATAGGATGAACTAGTTTAGCTTAGGCAAAACTAGTTTGGCCTAAAATCGGGTTTGGCCGGTAACATATATAAGACAATTTAAGAGAATCAACATAAACAAATAAAAATAGAATATAAGTAGATTCAAGAGTAGGCTATGAAAGGGACTGAATATATAGCGGGGGGGGGGGGGTGTCTCCGTACATATCCTGAAAGGGTATACCTGGAATCAGAATAACTTACTATACAGGGTGTCCCGTAATGAATGGATAACCTTGAAATATCTTATAGTATATCTTATGGTCATTCAGAAAAAAGTACGAAAAACATATGTCATAAGTAGTACCTAAATGATGATTTTTTTTAAAGTCTACTTTTTTTCACCTTATTTCACTTTAATGAACACTACGATCAGGAATGAATGGATTTCATCATTTTTTTGTTGTTTATTATTATATACTTACTATGCCTATAGACAGTAAATAGTATGACTAGCTATTGCGATTTTTTTATTAAAAATTAGCAAATTAATTTACTTTAGAAAAATTTTGCATATTATATTTTATCAACAATGTTTAAACTTCTTGGGTATAAAAAAAGGTATGAATACATGAGTGGCCAATAATTTTACATTAATGTCGGTTTCAAGCAGATATTATAATGGTACAACTCATAAATGTATCTGTAATAAATAGTGAATTATTGCCAATAATGTAGAAAAGAAGAAAATGTTGCGAAATAAAAAAATTTGCAATATGGGACTATTTTTTAAATGAAATTTAAATTTGAAGCAGCAATTTAAGGAGCAATTTAATTTAAAAAAAATTGCCCATATTGCAAATATCGTTATTATGTTTTATTATATTTTATTATATTAATTTAATTAAAAAATGTTCCCATATTGCAAATATTATTATAATATTTTATTATATTATTATTGTTATCATATTTACTTACTACGAATGATGATAAATAAATAATATTCGAATATGAATTACATATGTTTTTTCTCTGCCAGTCAATGAGATTTCTTAAATTCAATTTCTAAAACCAAATTCATTTTTGAAATGTACCAAATTGATAACATTTTTCTCAAAGTATTCCAGTTTATTTGAGGAAGTCATATTCCGAGAGAGGGAGAGAGAGAGAGAGAGAGAGAGGGAGTGGGAGAGGGAGATGGTGAGGGAGAGGGAGAGGGATTGATTGATTGATTGGACATTAATGCTACTTGGGAAGGGGCATTGCCAAAATTCGTTGTTGGCAGTTACTGTAAACTCCCCGTAATCACAGATTCTAGGTTATACTACTGGAAACTTTTATAGGCGTTGAGTGAATGATGATTGCTTCGTCGTCTAGATATCTAGGTAGCAAAATGTTTTCCAGATGATATCTGAAAGATATCGGGAAGTTCATATGGATAACATTTTGGTTGTCCGAAAACGTATCGTAATGGATTACAAAAAATATTACTAATATCCGGTTGGCGAAAAACTTATTCATATCCCAATTGATGTCTGAACATGACCATTTAACTGTTCATAAATTGACATCCAGAGGTATGTCAGTTGATGCCAACTGACATACCTTTTGTCAGTTGGCGGAACGTCAGCGTGAAGTTGTCAAACCGATATGGCCGAAATATATATTTTTAAAGGCATGATAATGCCACGATGTTATAAATATCTAAAAGTTGTCCAGAAGGCATCCATAAATATGTCAAAAGATTATTCAAACCGTATCCGTAAACACGACAACAGGACGTCCTGTCACGTCCTGAGGAAGTATGCGCATATATGGACATATGGTAAACCGGAAGCGCCTCAAAAAATGAATATGTGACGTTTGGAATGGACTTGGACATATATTTATAGTTTTCCTCTTTTAACCCTATGCCTAGCGCAATAGCTCGGGACGAGGGTAAAAAGGGGTAGTGCCGTGAAGGGGATGGAATTAACGGGACCCGGTGGTCTAGACCACGAAAAATCGACCTATTTTCAGGATTTTTTTTCGCTATTAAAAACTCCAAAAACGATGTTTCAACTTTTCGGGCTTGTTACTGCATTTATTGAGAATACAAAAAAAATTATTTTTTATTTTAAAAACATTAGTTATTATTTAAAAAAATGCCGCTGAAGATGACCCTCTCGAAAAATCAGACCCGGACGGCGTAGATGATTTTGAGACTTCTACTCATCTGAAACAAAAAAACTCAAAAAGATTCTTAATCAGAAAGAGTGCAGTTATGGTCGGACCTACAACGAATGAAGAAAATTAAAAATCGACAAAATGGCGGGCGTTTGAAAAAAAAGTTCGTCAAATCGGGTCTTTTTTCACTAGTTTTTTAGTGTAAACAATAGGGAATTATTTAAATAAAATTATGATTATAGCTCCGACGATAGCCATACATGTTGTAAACAACATATCCAAATTTCAAATGATTCGGTCGAATAGTTTTTTTTTTCATCTGCACCATGCCAAAAAAAGTCGTTTCGAGATAAATGAGTTTAAAGTTTGAGGTACAGATAATTAAAAAAACTTGAGTAAATTTTGAATACTTACAGTTAATCCGCGATTCCGGCACCATACAGGATCCCTTCGGGGAAGGGAAGAGCATATATAGGTATATAGTATATACTACATGCATGTATATATTTTCGGAGTAGGGTTGGGACATCTGCCGCGCTCCGAGCGCTAGACCCATGAGGAGCGCGCGGACCTCTCTATACCTGGACAATGGGGTGTAGAAGCTATGATATTGGTAATTCCCCCATGAAAATTGGACAGTATATTCTTAAGATACTATACTTTCGAAATATCACAAAAAAATCGATTTTTTTGAAATTTCTGGACCACCGGGTCCTCTTAAGGAGGGGGCCTGCTTTAGAGGCTTTAAAAAATCGATTTTTTTTTGCATAAATGTCTTTCCAAACTATCCAAGAATGTGTCCCTAAAATTTCAAAAGCAAATTCAAATTATTTTCGGAGTTACAGAAGAAATAGTGAGCAAGCGGCGGGCAGGTATACGAGCGGCCGATCGCTCGGAGTGCTCGCGCTCGGCCCCTCGATCTATTGTATGTAATGTACCCATTGTAACTATTGTACGTATCCAAAGGGACTTACGTCCCTTAACAATTAAATTAACAACTAACAATTGTATTAAATTAAACAATTGTACAATTAACAATTGTGTTACACTAAACAATTGTACAATTAACAATTGTATTAAACTAAACAATTGTACAATTAACGATTGTATTAAACTAAACAATTGTACAATTAACAATTGTATTAAATTAAAATTTAACAATTTATTACGGTCTGGCGATTCGAAGAAACTTGAATTCTGTTGAAGATATGAGAAATGCAATAATGGCGACACTTGATCATTATTGCTCTACAGATAAATTACCTCGCCACGATAAATGCCCGGAAGGCGTCGAAAGCTGGTGTGAATAGCGCAAAGCTGAAGCGACAAACATCCTGGCTGCTTTTAAAGATCCACCACGTCTAATTGACGAACATGTCGAGAAGCAACTTCGTACTGTGTACGAGGAACTATCTAAGGACGATTTGCTAACGAGGTGTTTAGGTGGACACACACAAAATGCGAACGAGTCGTTCAATACCACTGTGTGGCGCATCGTACCTAAACACCTTAACTCGGGCATTAAAATCGTCGAGATTGCTGCTTACATCGCTGGAGGAATGTTCAATGAAGACTACGGTGCAGTATTGAAAACCATGCAGTTACTAGATTTAAAATTTGGACAGCAATGCAACAATTTCGCCAAGGGAGCCGACAAGGAACGCGTCACCCGACAAAACAAGCGCGATTCATTTGAAAGTAAAAAGGCCAGAACAGCCCGCAGACTGAACATTAGGGCGAAAACCAGTTTTTTGAAAAGTTTGAAGGGCAACTCTATGGACCAGGAATCGCTGATTAGCATCTTATTGCGGTAAGTTTAAGAAAATTACCAGTTTTTATATACGAAAACTTTGACGCGCGATTTCTCGGTTTTTCATTTTTACGATTTTTCCTAATTGGCGGGAAAGATAGGGAAAAAACTAAACGTCCTATCGAAACGAGACAAAGTTAATTGTATTCGGGATTAAATTCTCTTCTAGTTGAACCTGAAAAACCTTAAGAAAGTTCTGATTAACCCACTTTTTAAACAATCTAAACTGAATTTTTTCCAAAAAAATAATTATTTTTACTTGCGAAAAATTATTAGATTTCTTACTTTTTGTTGAATTTTCTTGGTTTAACTAGAAGCTATACTATTGAAAATAATTTTTTTTTTTTGGTTTTTTTTTGTTTCAGATGGAAATTGCGACCTGCATCTTTCCCGCCGCACGACACATGCACACTTGAAGCGCCTCGGTGAAATGCTTGTACCAGGCATAATATGACATATATTTTAATGAAAAAATTTGGGAAGACTGTTGAAATATATAACAATAAAACCTGAAAGTTTCGTTTCAATTGAATATTTCTTTAAAGAATTTATACGATGACTAGTTATTAAAGAATAATTCAACGGACTTGAAAAAACTTAACTAAGGTTTATTACAAGCTATATATTGAATTGATCGATTTGCGGGTTACAATAAAGAAATTAACAAGAAAGCTTGGAGTACATGAATCGGAATAAAAGAAAATGATCTGTCGCTTACATTTGTCGGTTGTGTATGTTGTGTGTACGTGTACGCTCGCTATGGATCAGATGATGCTCGCAGGAGTTCGGTTGTCGCTCGTATAAACATGGGCGTATAAACAAGGCCTTCGCTGGTGCCCCGATGCGCTCGCTAGTAGCGGCGTGGAATATACGACACACGAGATTTTAAGAGAGTTTATAGATGTATAACGCATTGATATTCGTAGAATTCGTGCAATTTCGTTAAGATTTCGAGTCTACGATGGATTCTGTCGAAAGGATTTATGCAAGAATTCAATGTGACCTTTGTATGATTATCGCGTTATGACGTTTCGTTTATGAGTCGGTAAAAGGATTCAATTAATAAGAAAATAAGATCTGATCGCTACGGATTCTGTCGGGAGACTAATTTGCGGAAGTAAGACTTTTACAAAGAGCACATTAGGAGGGGATTGATTGTGGGCGAAAGAATCATAGAGAGATGGAAATTTGGTGATTCAATTCCTGTCCGATTCTTTAGGGATCGGACAGGGGGGACTGTCGATAAGAATTGGTTAATATGATTGGTCACAAAGAGGTACGATTCTACGTACATAATTTTGGTTCGGAGAATCGGCTTTGTTCATTCCTTATATGGAATGGATTGCATCAGAGAGTAGAGGGACTTTGGTGTCGACTTTTGGAGACCAAGCGCGGGTCGTCGCGAGTTCGATATCCGAGATCTAAACACGGGCGAATTTGACTCGCAACTTTATAACCATGATGATTTTTCTTGTCACGTAATTATATAATGGATTACGAAGAAAGAGACCGGATGTCTTTATGATTTCGAGGACGCTGTGCAGTTTACGTCATGCCTAAATGACCATGCGGCGAAGATTGTTGATGAGAGGCTTCAAATGTCGTCCAATGTAGAACGCAGGATTTTTTGACTCGTAACACAGCGGCAGATTTGTTTGTCGCTTCGATTGCTTTCTCTCCACGATGGCCGTGTCGAAATGTGAAAATAGTTGACATTCATAATGCCTGTAATTTTCCATGTGGGCTATGATGATGAAACATAAGATTATTTATTTTTTGCCTATTCTTTATTTTGTATGCATGCAATAGTTAATGAGTTAATGTGAATTGAATGTGGAGGCTTTGAGCAAGTGTTTTTACAAGTTACAAGCTTGTATTAAACGTGGCTTCCTGTGATATGCCAAATGAAAAATTGATATTTCATTGACTTTCCGAGTACGAAAAAATTAGAACTCTAAAAACATGCCTCTCAAGATAACCAATGCAAAATAAAAATAATAAACAAATACTTTCTTGGAGGGGCAAAATGGAAAATCAATTAACGATATTAAGTAATAATATTGTTTTTACGTTTGCATATTTCAACAAACTCGACGAAGCCGTATTGGAGTACGTCTTACGGATAATAGAAATAGTTGTGAGAGAGTTGTTTTCTCCTCCGTTTGTCGGATGACAATCCTCCGAACCCCGTTTCAGTGGTAATCCATGCGCTTTGCGTGCATGTTTTACTGGACCAAAAGTGATAATCAACGACAGATTTGACGAGGCAATTTTGAGTACGTCTTAGGGATCCCAAAATATGTCCTGACAGAGTCGATTTCAGCACTGTTTGCCGGGAATTGGATGTTAACTGTCCATCCCACGTTCCAACAGTAAGCCGTGCACTTTGAATGCATCTTTTACTGGACAAGAGGTGAAATCAACGACAGACTCGATGGGGCAATTTCTAGTATGTTCGACGGACCCCAGAAAACTTCCGGACAGAGTCGATTTCATGCGTTTGCCGGTTACTGAGTGACAATCGCCTGAGCCCCGTTTAAACGGTAAGGTCGGGACGGTTTAAACTGTGACGTTTCTTCGGACCTCAGTCCGTCATCGCTGAAATCACAGACGCGAATCCATCACCGATTTTATCTTACTTCCGGTAAAGTTATGATTTTTATGATATCGATTGGCGGTAAAAGTAGTTATCTGTAAGGTATCAATAACTTTTATGTGATCGATGACTATTTTGAGATATTATAAAGTTATCCGTAAGCTGGTATCTATTGTATCTAATAAAACGTTGTCACCAGGCGTAATTTCAAGATGTTAGTGCCTCGTAAAAGTTAAAAATTGGGAATGTATCGGCAAGAAATACGCGTTTGGAGACGATACCCCGTCTTCCCCGATTCCCTTCTTCCACATGATACTCGCGAGCTGCTCGAGCATGGACATCGGCCGTCACCCGGAGAATCCGTGGCGCCATCCGACGGATCTCGACCGGAAGGCGGCGGGCCGACCGCGGCAAGTTCCAGCGGCACCCTAGACATCACCCTCGTACCCCGGTGATATCAAAGAGTCCTCGTTATCGATTGGAACTTGTCCATTGATCGATAGCGATTACCGGGGAAGCCACGTGGCGGCGTCCCGTTCGGAAAAATCTAATGAGAACCGCGCTCTTACGAAAAATTTGGACGAGCACGAGGACCCGGCAGGGATGTCAGACGTACCATTTTCTTGGTATACATACCAGTTTTCAGTGCCACGTACCATGTACCAAGACTACTCGCTCCTGGTACGCAAAAATACCAAGATTGTTCGTTGACCAACAAAAATTCACCGACAATACAGAATAACTGACATTTGATGGAAGAATCAAGTATTACTAACGAAAAATGATCAAACACTATTATTTTTTTCCGCACGTGAAATCAAATACGCAGTTTCACCAACCGCACAGACAAAAAAGTTAGTATATTTTTACTGTGCTGTTGGTAAAACTGCTTATCTATGGCTAGTCGACTACTGCGCCATCTTTGCAAAGTATTTCTTGTTTACCTTTAAAAACACTTCGCG
>JAPYZJ010005880.1:0-13910 GCA_030522765.1 Ophioninae sp. B BG-2022a
CCTCGTACTGATAAAATTGTTTACCAATAGTGGGGCACTACTACCACTTCTTAGTCACTACCAGTACTTACTTCACGCAAGACTAGGTAGCTGAAACTGACACGCTACTGTTACGTTCAGTTGCTAGTGCTGGGCGAGTACTTCAAGGTGAGACTGAATTGTACTTGGTAGCCAGGACTGGGGCCGTACTGATAAAAAAGTTAACCATCACGGGGCCAATATTGAACCGGAGTCTCGGTAACCAAGACTGGCACAGTATCTTTATGATCGGTTTGCAATTCTGTGGCAGTACCGTTGACTGACAGACGATTGCCAGCACTTGGACAACTCTGGGCCGTATTGGTAACTATGGCGCAATATCGACATTCGCACATGGGGAGTCGGTTCGACGGCTCATTTTTCTTCATTTTTTCATTCCGGTTCAACCGGAAATGAAAGGTCGAAATAGTTGTGATTCTTGATATAATTAGCTTTCTTAGGAATTTGGAAACTAAACATCGTTTTTGATTAAAAAAAACAGTCAGTGGAAATGAATTTTTTACGAACTTTTATTTAAAATTGAAAAAAATTTGTAGATAAAATTGGCTTTCTGGGGGCGTGGAATAATCCAGTTATATCGATTTTCAACGAATTCATGCAAAAAATCATGAATAATTGAAAACTGAGAAAATATTGAAAATGTTGAGGAATTGAAAATTGAGAATTGAAATAAAGAATTGAAAAGTGAAAATAAAATAATTGAAAATTGACAATTGAAAATAAGGAATTGAAAATTGACAATTAAAAATTGAGAATTGAAAATAAAGAAAATGAAAATTGAAAAATCAAAAAAGAAAATTGAAAATGAAAATTTGAGATTTGAAAATGAAGAATTAAAAATTGAAAATGAAAAACTGAACATTGGAAATTAAAAATAAAGCAAATAAAAATTAAAAATCAAGAAACAGCATTGGCAAGTCAAAAATTCCAAAGATACTTCATGACGAGGTACGAAACTCCAGATCCATTTGTTCCAATCACATGGCCGCGGTGATCGAAGGCAACGGTGAAGCCGACGGCGTTTCGCAAGAAACTCAGCGCTGCGATATGACGTGCAAAAGCATCGCGTTTCAAAAGAGAATAAAAAAAATGAGCTGAACGGCTAACGTATGATTTGAGGGTATAAAAAATAAAAAAATAAAAAAAAAGGAAAACAAGGATAGAAAACGTGTTGCACATCCGTGTAACACGAAAGCGCGCGTTTGATAAAAAAAACAACACACCCAAGCGCACGTAGAGACGGTGTGCATAAGAAGTACCCGCGAACGGATTTAGCCGGCGAGTAGGTGAAATTCATCAATCTCTCGTAGTTCGAACATGTACGAGGGAGGAATCTTCCATTAAATCTTTGTGGACTAACGAATCGGCAGGTTGGAACGTCACGAAAGCGTAACCAGCTGACACGTAATTCTCACGAGCTCCCAACATCCAACATCAACAACAGCAGGCATTTAGCATCATCGTCCAAAGTGTAGCCTAATACTGGAACGTTGCAAAAAAAAATTTTGAAAAATCTCATAGTCTCGAGTCACGTGTAACTTTTAGACTTTTTCATAGTTCGTAAATCTTCTTAATTATTGCTTAATTATTACGAGTAATAATTAAGGTCATTTGCGTCATTGGATATTTTTGAGGACATTTACAAAACATGTTAATTAATTAATTACGTTGGTGCCCTTAATTAAGGATATTTACGTGTCAACGTATTAATTAATTAATTTCAGAAAGGTTCTTAATTGTTAGTCAATTATTACACTTTTCACGAATAATTAATTAAGGGCATTTACGTATCGACCTCATTATCGTTGAATTAATTACGTTCATGTCCTTAATTATTATTCAAATGTTACACCTTCCACGAATAATTAATTAAGGAGACTTACGTATCAACCTCATTATCATTTAATTAATTACGTTGATGTCCTTTATTATTACTCAATTATTATACAGTGCACGTGTAATTAATTAAGGATATTTACGAAACCTTAATGATTGAACTATGAAAATGGATAAATAAAAAAACCGTGATTGGTTTCGAACGATAAAAACTTCGATGTTATCAGGAAAGACTATAGAGACGGTGAAACCGATCGCGTCCCAACCTCACTCTTCGTTCTCCTCCATTGCTGTCCTCCTCTCGTTCTTACAGATTGCCATTATTACGCGTGTTCATTATTCATGATAGATTCGCCCTTTTTTCTCTCTTTTTTTTTACTTTTTGTGCTTTTTTGCAAAATCGTATTTTTTTCTTTTTTTTTTTAAGTAATTCACTTTTGGATGGTGTATTATTTCTTATTTCCGATTATTTACTTCTTGTAATTTATTTATCTTATTTTGGTTTTCTTTCTTTTCTTTTATTTGCTTTTCTTATTATTTATTATATTATTTTCTTATTATTTATTATACTATATTCATATTTATTTTCTTTTCTTTTCCTATTCGAGGCTATTTATTTCTTATTTTAGTTTATTTACTTTTAAATGATTCGTTCATTTTTATTTTACGTTATTTATTTTTTGTTGTTGTTATTTTTATGCATATCCTATACTTTAATTTTTTTAATTGTTCTTTCAAACTGAATACAACGTACGAACATGGTAGCACGGTGTTCATAAGGAACTCGTTTCAGGGCTCTCTCTCTCTCTCTCTCTCTCTCTCTCTCTCTCTCTCTCTCTCTCTCTCTCTCTCTCTCTCTTCAGATATCGTTCGATGAAACGGTCATGCGATTGCTCGCTGCTGGTACCATTTAGCGACCTTATACTTTTTCCTTACATTTACCTACGTAATTTTTTCCATTCCTCCAATTTCCTTTTTGCCCGTGTTTCTTCATACGTTTTTTTATTCCTATCCGCAATTCTGCGTATTTCCGTTTTTTCTACGGTTCCATTTTCATCCGCAACTTTAGTTCTTGTTTAGGTTTGTTTGGGTTCAGTTTTATTATTTATCATTTTATACTTGGTTTTTATTTTTTATGTATAAATAAATAAATTTATATATATATATACATACATATATATGAATAAACAAAAAATATATTTTTATATATTTATATATCGCATATATTAAAAAATTATAAAATATACATTAATAAATAAATAAAAATATATATACTTTATTAAATTTTTGTTGCAGCCCCCCTAACTTTTAAGAGATCATTCGAGTCGTTTTAACCTGTACTTGGCTGGCTACAAACGCATCTGGCTGCTTCGAGGGCGGTCCTTAAATTTGCTCGACCCCTTGTTGTCGCACGTCCCATAAATTGCGCGCTCAGCACACTGGGCCAATTTGACCCGGCCACTTTTCAAAACCGCAGTGCGATACGAAACGTAGCGAACAAAAAAAAAAAAAACAAAATAATACACGAATAAATATGGGCAGTTTTTTAAATTCATAGCAAAAATTGAATATAATAAATAATCGTATAATAAATCGTACAATCATAAGTGATCATTAATAAAAAATATACAAAAATTAATAATAAATGTATGAATAAATTCACCATTAATTAGGAACAATTACATAGTAACTGATTATTGATTAAATCGGAAATTATTATTAATGATATTATCATGAATGATAATAGGGTCATAAAATTGTATTTAAGTTATACTTATCTAATGAATAAAAATATTTATCGAAAAGATATTCAATAAATATTTTCAAATAATAATAATCCTATTAATAATGCTAATGATAATAGGACGAGATTAATCATAAGCCTATAAATAAATCATAAAAATATTTTTTTATCACGACCGTGAATAATATAAAAAAATGAATAATAAATGTAGGAATAAATTAATCATTAATTAGGAACAATTACATACAAACTGATTATTAATTAAATAGAAAATTATTATTAATGATATTATCATTATCATGAATGATAATAGGGTCATAAAATCCTATTTAACTGACACTTATCTAATGAATAAAAATAATAATTGAAAGGGCATTCAATAAATATTTTTTATGAATTATAACCCTATTATTATTAATTCTAATGATAATAGGACGAGATTAATCATTCGTCTATAAATAAATCATAAAAATATCTTTTTATCATGATCGTGAAAAAAAAAATTAATAATAAATGTATGAATAAATTAATCATTAATTAGGAACAATTACATACTAACTGACTATTAATCAAATAGCAAATTATTATTAACGATATTATCATTATCATGAATAATAATAGGGTCATAAAATCCTATTTAACTGACACTTATCTAATGAATAAAAATATCTATCGAAAGGACATTCAATAACTATTTTCAAATAATAATAACCCAATTATTAATGCTAATGATAATCGAACGAGCCTATAAATAAATATAAAATAAAGCCTATAAATAAATCATAAAAATAATAAAATAAATAAATAAATCATAAAAATAATAAATAAATAAAATAATAAAATAAACAAAAATAAATCATAAAAATAATAAAAAATAAATAAAACATAAAAATAAAGCCTATAAATAAATCATAAAAATATCTTTTTATCATGAAACATCAATGGCACTCCACCAAGATGTGGTAGGTTACATGTAAAAAAGTGTACAGAGGGTTGTAGGATTCGTCAGTGTACGAGTACGAGCTCGACGAAAACATAAGGTCCAGGAGAGGAAGGGATGGAAAGATGGTGGATGAGAAGGCCGAGTAAAGGGTGGAAGAGAAAGGGGGCTTAACGACCGCCCTATATACCATCGGACCATGAGTCCCACCATTCCGTTCTATGGGAGAGTTCGATAGCGAGGAAACGGCAAAGGAGCGATCCTCGTGTGTTCTCGCACGTCTTTATATCTGTGTGTGTGGGTACCCTGGATCATTTTTGCACTCAAAGCGTCTCCGAGAGTTGCGATTCTCGCGGAGGCACAAATAAACGCGGACTTAACGAGAGAGAGAGAGAGAGAAAGAGAGCCACAGGGCTCAAAGATATTTCAAGGATTCCATGGGCATCGTAAACCGCGGACGAAGGATCTCTTCTCTCTCTCTATATCTTTTTCTCTTGCTCTGTTTCTTTCCCTTTCTCTCTCTCGCGGAGAGGAGAGGAGAGGACAGCAGGAGAGAAGAAATGGAGAGGAGAATCTCCAAGATGGTCAGTAGCGTCGGCGAAGAAGAAAGGCGTTTCGAGGGCGCGAAGCCGACGGCTCGTTCGGGCCGTTAAAATCCGACCTCGTCCTTTTCCAATTTTTATTTCTCCCTCTTTATTTCTTTCTCTGTCCCCCCGTCTCTCTCTCTCTTTCGCTCTTCTACGCTATACCCCCTTCCCTGCCTCTCTATTTCTCTCTTTCCTTTCCTTCCACGTCATTGTTCTATCTCTCTCGCTCTTCCACCCTTCCGCACTATCCTCCCCTCTTGACGCTCCTTCTTCTTTGCTTCCACGCCGTCTTCCTCTCTCTCTATCTATCTCTTCCTTCCTTCCTTCCTTCCTTCCTTTCTTCCTCTCTCTCTCCCTCGCTCTCTATCTTCCTTCCTTCCTCTTTCTCTGCCTCTCACTCTCTCTATCTTCCTTCCTTCCACGCTATTTTGCTCTCTTCCTTCCTCTCTTTTTCCCTCCCCCCCCCTCTCTCTCTCTATCTTCCTTCCTTCCACACCATCTTCCTTCCTTCCTCTTTCTCTCCCTCTCACTCTCTCTATCTTCCTTCCTTCCACGCCATCTTGCTCTCTTCCTTCCTCTCTCTTTCCCTCCCTCTCACTCTCTCTCTCTCCCTATCTTCCTTCCTTCCACGCCATCTTCCTCTCTCTCTCTCTCCCTCCCTCCATCTCTCTCTCCCTCTCTCTCTGTCTCTCTCTTTCTTTCTGCCTTCCACGCTCTCCTCTCTCTCTCTCTCTCTCTCTCTCCCTCTCTCTCTCTCTCTCTCTCTTCCATTCGCCGATGTTCAATACACGCTTCCTCGTTCGAAAGAGCCAGCAGCACCTTCGCGATAACCAAGTACCGCGGATCTCCCTCCGGGAGACGAAGAGGAATCGTAATGAGGAGGAGAAGCCGAGAGAAAGAGAGAGAGAGAGAGGGCAATGTTAGCGCATCCGTTGAAAAGGGGCGTTTGAGACACCACGAAAAGTAAGCTTGACGCGAGTTAACGTGACCCCGAAATTAGAGCGGAACAGGAGACCCCTCATGGACGAAAACAGAAAATTCTTCATTTTGAGGTTAGGTAAAATTGCATTTTTTTTTGGACATCGTGATCGTAAACTTATAAAACGTATTATCGATCGACGGTCAAATATTTGTTGCAAAATAGCTGATTCGTTACGTCATCACAGAAATGTAACAAACTTACGTTTCATTTCAATTAATCAAACCAATTTCATATAAACTATAGTGCCAAATTTCGATTTTATCTCCACTTATTTTTTCTTATTTCTTTATCTTCAATTTTGTCTTTTTTTTTTCTAATTTTATATTTTACCAAACGGAAAATAGTAAGGAACGAATAATGACGATATCCACGGTTCATTCATAACCTCAATGATTACCGCTTAAAAGAAACTGACCAACAGCGATAAAACGAATTGCCTTTTTATTGGCCCGAAATTATTAATCGTGATGGGCCCCGATTGTACGATCTTGAATGAAACTTTGCCCTCGTTTGGCCCAACGACTCGATCAGCCTCGTTCAGTATTTCAGCTGGTATAAATAAAATTATACACACGTGCCTACATGTATATATATACCTACATATTTAATAAAGTTGTACGCAAGTGAAATCGTATAGCGAGCGTTCTTTACATAACCCTGCCCTACCGGTCTTTACTCAAAGATCCATAAATCGTCGCGAGGATTGTCGTGTAATACCGAGTCTTGAGGAGGCCGATTATGTAGTTCACCATCCAAATGACACACTGAACGTCATATCTATTTATATATTTAAATATATACGCGATATTTTTTAATGATTTTGAGTTTTATTGAATAACTGATTTATTAGACGTTTTATCCTGACCTGACCAAAGCTTACGTACGAAAAACAATATTATTATAATTACGAAGTTATAAATATATTTTTCATAGCAATTGAACATTTTGGAATAATACGAGCGAAAGAGAGTTAGAGATGATAACGATGAAGATATATTTTGTTATTGACTACTTACTTTCGATCAAGGCAAAGGTGAAGAGGGATAACAACAAATAAACTTGAAACATAATTTCGAATAATAGTAAATCAAAGATATGCAAATACAAAAATATAAAAAGGCAGTGTAAAAAGACATGATAAAGCGATGTCAATTTAAAAAAAGATTATGTTAAGATAATAACAATGATAAAAATAATAATAATACTATTATTATTATTCTGAAATAATAATTATCCAATTCTTATTATTCTGAAATAATAATTATACAATTATTATTATTCTGGAATAATAATTATACAATTATTATTATTCTGAAATAATAATTATACGATTCTTATTATTCTGAAATAATAATTATACAATAAGTAAAATACAATTATAATAATTATACGAAAGAGAGAGATTGATGGATTGATTGATATATTTTATTATGCTCCAGTACAGTCTTTTGGACAAAACAGAGAGAAACCAAAATGAATCTATAAAAATACAAAAAATAGTACAAACTATACAAAATAATGAAAACAAAATAATACAAAATAGTGCAAAATAATGGAAAAAAATGAAAAATCAAAATTCGAAATAATGCAAAATAATGAAAAAAAATGAAAAATCAAAATTCGAAATAATGCAAAATAATGAAAAAAAAAAGAATGAAAAATCAAAATTCGAAATAATGCAAAATAATGAAAAAAAAGAATGAAAAATCAAAATTCGAAATAATGCAAAATAATGAAAAAAAAATGAAAAATCAAAATTCGAAATACTAATGCAAAATACTGAAAAAAAAACAAAATAGTGCAAAATAATTGAAAATAAAGAAATGAAAAATCAAAATTCGAACGCAAAATAACGAAAAAAAAAATTATGGAAAGAGAGACAGCGAGAGGGGGGGGGGGGATAGCTCTGGTTTGGACGAACAACGGCGAGTAGCCGGCGCATTAAAAATGCTCTCACCTCAGCGGATACTTCCGAGCGCGAAGAACGCGTTCGTGTATACGTGCCACTTTACTTAAATGCGGGGTGGCCCTTTTCGTCTCCTTCTTCCCCGGTTTCTTCGTTACTTTTAAAAGTGTAAGTGTTTTTGCGCTCGTTCGTGTGCGCCTCTATACACGGACGAGTACACGTTAAAAAAAAAACAAAACAAAAAAAATCAAAACAAAACAAAAAAAATCAAAACAAAACACGTAAAATAATAAAAGAGAGACAAAAGGAAATAAAAAGAAACAGGCAAAAGTATGCGGCCGATATAACTTTAACAGTGCGGATTTATGCTCGGGATTTCACTGGTAATGAAACGGTCCTCGACGGACATCATCGATATCTCCAAAAAGTCGATTTATTGGATTTCGGTCGTTATCCTGAAACCCGTTGCGTTTCAGATGCCTTCAAAGTATTCAAAAGTGAAGTCTGATAAGGGCTGATATCGCCCTGGCGCAACTTTTGCATCGACAAAAAAAAGTTTTTTTTGTGAATTTTTTTACGATGTTATGAATAAAGAGATTGATGCAGGCTTTGTCAGGCTTGATAAATACACTCTTGAAATGCCTTGAAGTATTTTTCATAATATATTAAACGCACGTATTATTATTATTTTTATTATTTACTTTTATTTTTTATTTACATTTTAATGTTAGCGTTATTATTTATTTATATTCCTTTCCATCCATTTTTTTTATTATTATTTCCATGGTTTATTTTCGTTTTTGGCAGGTTTATCAGTTTTTTGTTATTATATTTTATTAATAGTATTATTATTGTTACCATCATCATCATTATAATCATTATTACCATTATTATTATTCTATTATTTTTTTATACTTATGTTTCGGTTTTTTTTAAATTATTTTTAATTTTTACAAAATCGCAAAAAAAAATGTTTAACTTCTTTTTGCATTTTATAAGCGTACTGTATTTTCTAAGTTTTCATCATCATCATAATTATCATCATCATCATCATCATTATTATTATTCTATTATTTTTTTATACTTACGTTTCAGTTTTTTAAATTTATTTTTGATTTTTACAAAATCGCAAATAAAATTGTTTAACTTCTTTTTGCATTTTATAAGCGTACTGTATTTTCTAAGTTTTCATCATCATCATAATTATCATCATCATCATCATCATCATCATCATCATGTTTGGGTTTCATTTTTTCTCAGGAAAAGGATTTCGAACCAATGTCTATGATCGTACGAGTTTCAAAGGTTGGAAACTTTTAGTGATCTCGGGGACACGCGGGTCGTTGAATTTGCAGATGTCGCGGTCGCGTCTTTTCCCACACGACCGGAAGTGGACTCTTGAGAGTCGTGACAGTTGTCGGAATGAAGATACGACCATCGTTTATTGGATATTCACCCGCACAAGGATCAAGAGGAAGCTATGGGAGGATCGTTTCTCGTCCCGTGCGGTTCCGTCACTTCCGTGCTCGCGACAATGTTCGTTCGCCCTCATGTGCGACGGAAACGCGCGGACAAAGATGCGAACATACGACAATACTGATTCAGGATGTTTTCGAAACGTAGAAACGTTGCGAAACCTTCACGAGTTCCATTCCCAACGAAAATTCTCTCAGCGTTGCAATGACGAAGAAAAGACACAATTTTTAAGAGGTTTTGTCTAATTCGACTTCCGGTCGGATGGAAAATAGGAAATTCATACGTTAGGACTGCTTGATTGATTTGATGATTTTTTTAAATAAAATTCTTTGTCTAGGTTTTTTTTATGTTAAATTTTCGTGATACGATTTTTTTTTACGAAGGTTTTATCATTTTCAATGTTCAACTTTGAGTGATTAGTTTCGACTGGTTAATTTTAAATACTCAATTCTTGATGTTCAATTTTCAATTGTCAATTTTCAATGTGAAATTTTCAATTGTCAATTTTCAATGTGAAATTTTCAATTTTCAATTTTCAATGTGAAATTTTTAATTTTATTTAATTTTATTTATAAGTTTATTTCTAAGCTCAATTTTCAAGATTTAAGTTTCAATTTTCAATGTGCAATTTTTAACTTCAAATTCCCCATTTTGAATGTTCAGTTTTGAATGCTCTAGGTACTTTCAATGTTCAATTCATAATATTCAATTTTCAATACTCAATTTTGAAGATTTATTTTCCAATTTTCGATGGACCATTTTTTAATTTAAATTCTCTATTTTGAATGTTCAATTTTCAATGATCGGTCCATAATTTACAATATTCAATTTTCAATGATCGATTCATAATTTACAATGTTCAATTTTTAATGATTGATTCAAAATTTAAAATATTCAATTTTCAATGATCGAATCATAATTTATAATCTTCAATTTTCAATGATCGATTCATAATTTATAATATTCAATTTTCAATGATCGATTCATAATTTTCCAGAATCAATTTTCAATTATCAATTCATAATATTGAATTTTCAATTATCAATTCATAATATTCAATTTTCAATTATCAATTCATAATATTCAATTTTCAATTATCAATTCATAATATTCAATTTTCAATTATCAATACATAATATTCAATTTTCAATTATCAATACATAATATTGAATTTTCAATTATCAATTCATAATATTGAATTTTCAATTATCAATTCATAATATTGAATTTTCAATTATCAATTCATAACATTCAATTTTCAATTATCAATTCATAATATTCAATTTTCAAAAATATATTTTCAGTGTTCATTATTGAATGTCAAGTTCCGAGTATTCTATATTGAATGTTTAATTTTCAATGTCCAATTTTGAATGTTGAATTTTGAAGGATGCGAGACTCGGGTTCATATATTCGAACAATCCCCCCCCCCTGCCATTATCATCGCAGTCACTTTCGAAATAATCTGTTTATGTATGAGGATGTGTATGCACAAGGACGTGTCGAAAAACCTATAAAACACTTCGAAATGTATACCCCCCCCAGCGGTTATAGATACAAGATCGGTTCAGCGGAGTCTCTCGTAGTTCAGAGATCTAAAAAGAAACGGCGAGAGAGAGAGAGGGCCACGCCTCTTGAGCGGGCACAAAGCGGTCTACGGTATAAATTGGTTTGTTTGCCGCTGAGATGAAAGGGGCCGCTAAATGCTATCTTTAAGGTGTCGGATCAACGCAAATGTGGCTGAGTTACTCGTAATTATAGGATAGTCGGATGGAGGTTCGAAGAGAGAATAAGAGAGAGAGAGAGAGAGAGAGGTCACGATATTCGGGCTTTTTAAGGCCCCTTTCTAACCTCATTTTTCCACCCTCTTCCAACTGTTCCAATTTTTCTACTTTTTCCAATTTCGATTCTTCGTCACCTCGTACTTATTATTCCATAAATATTTACGTTTCGAAGCGATTGGTATTTCGAGGCAGTTTTATCGATTCAAAATCGATCAATGACGCGTCTATTGAATCATCATCGTCGTCCATCTCTCGATTCACTTCGAATCGCTCATTCAATACCCTTCAGGACTTTGTTACAGCCAATCGGTCGATCAACTTTGCTTTCCGGAACGTGGACGTATAGGGTGGCTAGAGTCATGTCGAAACTCCTAGTAATTTCTGTTCCCATCACCGTGACGTTCCACAAAAAAAAATTTGAAATTATATTAAAATTCATTCGGTTCTCGAGAAAAACACTTTTTTTTTAGACAAAAAAGCACTTTTCTTGAAAACGACTGAAGTTTTTCGAACTTTTCTTTGACGTCATTGTTTGTTGGCCTTTTCGTGAGGATATGGTACTCTTGTGCTAAAACGAAATAAAAGATTAAACGCATAAAAATAAGAGACAAACAATTCGAACGGACCAATTAAAATATAAGACAATATCCTTTTTTTATGGTAAAAAACAAATCGAAAATCTTTTGTTTTCCTGAAACAGAATAAAAGATTTTTCAAAATCGAAACCAGAAAAAAAAACAATTTAAACGTACCAAACAAAAAAGAGACAAAATTCTTTTTTTGCTAAACCAGAAAATGTCAAGAATAATTTATTTTTTTTAAATCGGATAAAAAATGTGAAAAGAAAAATGAAAGAAAAACAATTTAACCGGACCAAAAAAAAAGGACAAAATTCTTTTTTTTTGCTAAACCAAAAAAGATTGAGGAGTGCCACCCTGTATATACATGGTAATATATATATATATACACATTTCGGATTAAATATTTAAAAAAGCTCGAAAATCTTTTCTTTTCCTGAAACATAATAAAAGATTTTTTTAAATCAAAACCAGAAAAGAACAATTTAAACGTTGTACGTTTAAATTGAAATTTGAAAAAAAGGATTTTGTCTCTTTTTTGGTTGGTAACCAAAAAAGAGACAAAATCCTTTTTTTCAAATTTCAAACAAACCCAAACAAACCCAAAGAAAATCCTTTTTTTGCTAAACCAGAAAATGTCAAGAGTCATTTATTTTTTAAAAATCAAATAAAAAATTTAAAAGAAAAATGAAAGAAAAACAATTTAACCGGACCAAAAAAAAAGGAGAAAATTCTTTTTTTTTGCTAAACCAAAAAAGATCGAGAAGTGCCACCCTGTATATACATAGTAATATATATATATATCTACACACATATATATATACATTTCGGATTAAATATTTATATATAATCGACGAGGCTTTATCGACGGCGCTCGCGCTTCGGAAATGCACAGAGGGCGCTGCAACGGGCGATACTTCGTCGTTGCTCGCGCTGGTCTCGTATTATTTACTCCGGAGAACGGGAGAGCTCCAGCTATCTCGCAAGTCGTAACTACGATAATATACGAGCAGGAGAAACAACATGGTCGATCTACGACGTACTGCAACGTATTTACCCGTATACGTGTACGTATGTATGAATGCTCTCGTATGTGTAATACCGGCCTCTCAAACTACGAGCTAAAATGGCGAAGTGAACATAGCGAAATCATGTTTTCCCACCTTATACACAGTATAACTCCGATCCGTTATACAAGATTGTTAAAACGTGTTTCGTTCCGAACACACGCTCGTTCATATACACGTATACATATTTACGGTTGGTAAAGCGCACTTCAACAAGGAGTCGAGGGGTGGGGGGAGGGGGGGGGTAAAAAAGAAACTTTCACGATGCGCAAAAGCATAATCACGGTTTACATTGTTGGATCCGATAGATCGAGATTTATCGTATAAACTTCGCGAATCAATTTCGTCACATCGAGAGGATAATTTTTTTCAGAATTTTTTTTTGTTTTGTTCGAAAATTTGGTTTTTTTCTTTTTTGACAAGTTTCAGGGCGAGAAATTGGACCATTAGGATTTTTTGGTAATTTTTGTTGGGGGGGGGGGGGGGGGGGGGGGGGGGGGGGGGTTTTTGTTTTATTTTTAGTTTTATGTATTATTTTGGATAAAGATTTTGATGACTTGTATATGTTGATATATTATGTATGGAGAAATAAAATAAATTATTGAGTGGTGATTATATATGTAATATATTATATATTATATAATTGTATATATTGTATATATAATTGTATAATTGTATATATATATATTGTAATATATAATATACAGGGTTACTGGTAACTCGACGTATCCCTTGCAGGATGTAAATGCAACAAATTAAGCCATCAACTGTTCTACTGAAATCCAATAGTTTTTTAGTTCTTAAGGTTTTTAGATTTTTTATGAAAAATCCCAGATTACATGATTTTAAACTAATTAAAAAATTATCTACGAAGCGACTGTACTGAAATTTCTGTTATTATCATAGTTGATGACGTAGCAGATCTTTGTTAGTAATTAAAAGTCCAAAAAGCCTAAAACCTTGGCAAATAT
>JAPYZJ010005881.1:0-30258 GCA_030522765.1 Ophioninae sp. B BG-2022a
TTTGGCAGAATTTCAAAGTTGGACCATCGATTTTTACCAATTTTTCCATACATACCCCTTTGCCTCTTTTTTTGCGGTTTTTCAAGTGGACTTTCCGGGAAAATTATACGAGATATCGATATGAATCCAACGCCATTATTTAAGTCAGGCAAAAACCTTTTCCAAACTCACCAAATAAATCTCTATCCCATAGAAGAAGCCTACTCTACGACCTTTTGAAATATCGTGATTTCTGAGATTCCGGAAAAGTGGCCGGGAAAGTCGAATTTGCCGAATATGCCCAAGTTTTTGCCGAAAGTGCAAAATTAGACTGGGAAAATGCGAAAAACTTTTCTAGAATATTTTTTCGACATTTCGACGAATTGTGGATTTGTCTTCAAGGTATAAAAATACATCGTCATGGACCTGCGATATGACACTAAACGTCTAAATATAATAATTATTTCGAGGCTAATCCCAGGCTGCCTTTAAAAATTAATAACAATTCAGGGGTTGATCCGGGAACCGTATATGCTTATATCAATCGCCTCAGAATTTCACCCCCAGCCTCCTATTTCAAGGATGACACTCTTAATTGGGACACCCTGTATAACTTCGATTAAACGCAATGAATTTCATGTTCGAATCGGGAATTTTTTTAAAGATCACTCAAACGATTTTCGAATCCCTTATCGAAAATTCACAACTCAAATTTGTTACAAAAATGCATAATAGAAAAAAAGAAATCCTTTGATTTCAAAGCTGAAACGATTGACTCACATCTATGATGACGGTGACGGTTTGTTTCAGATTGTAAGATTCGACATTGGTGACAGACACGATAGTTCTTCCGTAAGTATCTCCAGACTTGACAACACCGGTTTTATCGATCGTGACAGTTTTCGTCGTTTGGGTGAGAGCGTTAGGATCTTCGATTTCATTGTTGCTTCCATTGGTCAGTATCTTGTAGCTAGTAACGCCATGTTTGTCGCGATTGGTTTTAATCCTGAGAACGGAGTTCGGTTGCATAATGAGTGCGGGAATACCGTTACTCGAAATATCAGGACGAACGATAGCGAGTTCTTCGAAAATCTCGATTTTGGCGAAAGTGCCAAAGCTCAGATGATCCTCATATCCAGCCATAATTTTCGAGGGTATCGTGACATTGAGATAAACGGTTGCGAGTCCTGGGCTGTGAGCTTTGGCTCGTAGGGTTACTTCGTTTTGATATCGAATGTTGATACCCGTGCCTTCGTACATATTATGAAGGCTCAACATTCGGGTATCGCTTGTGTACCAAGTGAACGAGAGCAGTGATTTCATCGAGCCAATAACGAGAGGTGTCAAATTATCGGGTATACCAAAAGCCCAAATTGGTATTGTAGCGCCAACTTTGATCCTCGTCGTTGGCGCGACGATTCTGATTCCCTGAAGATGCGTTACTTGAACGTAAACGTGATCTTGGGAGTAAACGATTTTCTGGCCACGAACATTTGGACCGACTGCGCGTGCGATCACCCTGGCGCGACCAACGGCTTTACCCTCGAGAATACCGTGTTTCTCGATGCCGAGTAAATCATTGTCTTCGACGAGGAATTCGATTTCACCGTCGCTCGGGCCACCGGTCGTTTCGATTTGGCAGATCGTACCTACGAGTATCGTCATGTTTCTCTCCGTAACTCTCAGCGGTGTGAATACTTGTACGATCGCTGTCTCGCTTCTTATCTCCTGATCACCGTGTCCACTCGTGAAAACAATTCTCGCTTCGCCCTCCTCGATACCGTGGATCATATACAATACTCGCGCGTAAGGTGCTTCGTCTTGATCGCTAGCTGGCAATCTCTTGACGTCGATGTGATTCTCGTCAGTTTCGAAATTGAGTTCGAGAGCGTCGAGGCTCGGGAGCTCCATGACATGCCCGTTAGTATCGTATAGTCTCACAGTGGCGAGTATGCATTTTCCTTTTTCCACTTTGTCGACGCTTTCGATCTCTATGCCCGCCAATTGCTGTACTTCGATTTCAGCCTCGGCGGGTGCTGAAACGAGGCAAAGATCGACGAGAGCCAATCGAAGGAGTCCAGGCTTTTTGGGCATCACGCTTATGGTCTTCGTAGGCTCGACGTAACGGATATCAGCTATGTCGTCGCTGCTCAGAACAAACTCGTAGTAACCCGATCCCTGACTCACTCGAAGCGAATACTTAGCCGCGGGGTCGTTGAGAACTTTGATTTTTTTGGGTACGATACTCGTGTCGTTTACGAGGTGAATCGTTATTTCAGCTTCGATGAGGGGCGTTTTGAGAACGTCGCGTTCGTTCGGTACACCGAAAGCTGGCCATTCCGGTGTCACTTTCAAACGTGCGAGTACGTCTTTCTGATAGCCGATTATTCTCGAGTTGACTATTAGCGAGCCGGTATGCCTCTTTGGTACGATTGTTTGATAATGACTGCGCGGAAGAACGACGTTCATATCCATGAATGTTTCTTCCTCGGTGCCGCTTGGTATTTCCACCGTGCCACTTCCACGCGGCTTCAAATTCCACTCGACTTCGAGACTAGTAAAATTGTCGAAACGTCGACCGTCCTCGTCTTTCACCGTAACGACGAGGCGCAACGGTTTTTCGCTGTGGGCCATCACTCGCTCACTGCTACGGCTTATCGGGCAATTCTCGCTATCCTTGAATTCGGGTATTAGATTTACGTAGCGTGGTTTGCCACAGATGACGCGTACACTGGCAATCGCGTCGTTGCTGCGGCAATTCGGCAACAGCGGTGTATTCGAGATTGTGTAAGTGAGCGTGACGTCACCGAGGGATCGGCAAATAACCTCGTAAACGGCGACGTCGTTGCTCTCGATTTTCTGCTCGATCACTCGTACCACCTGGTAATCGCTGTTTGAGATTTCACGTTTGTAACCCTGGGGTTTTCCGGGCCAGGGATGAGGGCCGCCCTTGAATATTATTTTTCTCGCCGAACCGACCGCGAGTAGAGTCTCGCCACTCGAGGGATGAACCGCCACGAGTCTTTCGTACGAAGCGATGGTTATGTTGTCCATGAGATATTGCCCGTTCGAGCTGTGAGCAACGGTGATACTGGCGGTGCCTACTTCGAGACCAACGAGACGTATCGTCGCGCACGAGCCTCCGATCAATGTCAACGTTTCGCTCGTGTTTCGCACGAAATTCCCTTCCGGTATGTAAACCTCGAAGGGAATCTCGCGGCAATCGGTGAAGGGGATCTCCTTCGAGTCGGTGGCGTCGCTGACTTTGCCGTAGAGAGCCAAGTGAAGGTCGATCGGGTCGCCGATCGCGGCGTCTATGTTGTACTGTATTATCTCGAGGCGGGACGGCAAGAGCACGTGGACCCGCGCGCGATCGTTGTTGTGAGGATTTCGCGACATCGAGACCACAACGTCCGTACTCCCTTGGCTGAGTATTCGCGCAACGCCGTTTTGCGAAACGGTGACTATCGACGCTTGTCGAGAATTCCACACGTATTTGCCGTCACCACCGGTCGCCTTAAGCGCAATGTCGAAACGCGTTTTGCTCTTGGGGTCCCAGGGCACCGCTAGTACGCGAGGACTTATCACCACGGGAGTGTGAATTACCAATTCCGCTTTTGCCGCTAGCTGCGGCGTCAAGGAAATCTTTTTGCCGTGCGCGTCGATCACCCCGTGCAAACGCGCCTCCGCTATCGTTGTTCCGCAAGTGATCGGCACTACCGTTACGTGACTCCCGTTTTGCGTCGAAGATTTCGTCTCGAAGAACTTCGAGTCGAGACTCAACGTCACCTCGACACCTTCACCGATATGGAATTTGTGATCTTTGTTGTCGAACAATTCGACCACGAGCTCGTGCGTCTCACCCAGTATCAAACCTGAATTTCGGTTGGGCAATACTGTTATCGTTATGTAAGAGACTTCGTTGATGTTTATCGTCGCGGTTGGCAACACGACACCGTACTCCTCGTGGACGTTCTCGTCTCGTAGTATCACTTTCGTCTTTCCTCGACCTAAAGCGTATGCGGAACGACGCTCGTTGTTTATCTCGAGTATCGCGGGATTCTCAGCCTCCAGATAGTACTGCGTCGATGGAAGACTTATCTCCTCCAAACGACCTTGGTGGACCTGTGCGGAAAATATTGAGTGAAAGGTGAAGAATCGGATCTCTGCATTGCCGAATTGAAGAATCCATTAGGCCATCTGATGCATGATTGTTTACCTGCATTATTCTGTATTTGAAACTGTCATATGCCATCATCGTCACATCTGTCGGAAGAATAATTAGATTCGCCACCACGATCAGCTCCACTTCGACCGCCGGAACGTGCTTGTACTCCGGATGTGGCAATCTCACCGAGACCTGCGAACATTCGTCATCGAGTGTTTAGGAATAATGCAACAGTAAGGCTCAATTCCCTTCCAATTCGGATAAATCACAGTTCATAACATTTTTTTATAATATGACAACGATTGTTTGTTACGTTCGTTTTTCAGTTAATAACGAATGATTTTACATATTTTGTTTTCTACAAAATTGATTTTTCTTCTACCGCTTGCCATTTTCGGAGTTTTCAAGTTTTACAAAGTTATCAGATCATACGAAACTTTTGTTATTGCTAAAAGTGTATTTTTCATAGAAAGATAATAGTAGTAATGAAACAAAATGATGAATTAAAGAAATACAAACCCGGACTGCGTACTGATTATGGTTAAAATATCAAAGAAAAAATATTCATATATAATTCATAAAATATTCAAATATTAGGAAAAAGTCGAAATTGAACCCATTTTGAACCCAAGTACCTTAGCTGTTCCAGTCTTGATGCCTTCCAGCAGTATTATATGGCCCTTTTTGCCAGTGCTGTCCAGATGAGCAATGGTCAGTGGAGTTTCGTAAGGCGATTCTTGGAACGTCATGAACCGCAAGATACTGTTGTATTCATTTTCCAAATGGGGACGTTTATCGCCGCTACCGATCGTCCAAACAAATTCTACACCAGCCAGAGTGGTGAACTCGTTTCCTGCGTTACGATAAATTGCCAGTATCATCAAAATACAATTGCTTATCTCTCACATAGAAGAACATTAATCTGACGTAGAAAAGGATTCCTAGAAAACGATTTTGGGTGTTGCAAACTTGGCTAGAAATTGAACTATCTAACTGGAAAGGACGGAAGTCCGTTCCAAACGTATCCAGTTTTCTTCTATCTTTTCATGAAACTGTTATTAGTTTATAACCTTGTTCGTCGTAAGCTCTGACTTCGAAAGCTTCCGGCGCTTCTTCGATGAAGAGTTCTCTGGTGGTGGTAACAAGATTCAATGAGAATATAGCGTCGACTATAACGTCGCATCTCAAAAATTGTCCCGTATTTATGTCTTCGGCAAGCACGATGGCAGTATTTCTGGTAGGATCTTTCGTGACGCTCTGGACCATAACAGCGGACGAGCATGTTCGATCGGGATTTTCGTTGATCGGTATCAGATGTATAACGTCGAGCCGTGATGTCGTCCTGAAAGAAAAATTCAATGATCCGTAATCGTTTAGCGAAAACACGCGCCGGGAACCTAACCTCTCGGAACGACGCGTAACGATATTTGAAACGATAAAAATTATATGCTGTGAAGATAAATATTCGTACTAAGGGGAATTAGCGATGATCGGGAATATCGAATGTTTTTTTTTTTCGATCACGTTTTTAGATCGCGTCGAAACCATAAATAGAAATGACGTGCAAATTACCACTGGTAGCAACCGCCTTCGGTCACCTCAAGGGTAAAGTTGACCGGGAAGTCATTGAAAACCGGCAACAAAACTCTCGGAACATTCAAACGCGACGCCTGCCCGAATTTTACACCCGCCAACAAGGCCAAACATAACGTAAATGCAATTATATCTGATAAAACTCTCGATCCCGCCATAATTTTTCTCCTCTACATGTGTGTTCTTTGGGGGAAAAGAACTTGGCGCGCCTCTTCGCGCTCTCTCGTCTCTCGTCAATTGTCGGTTGCGGGCTCGCTATTTTCTACCCGTTAATCGAGACGGAAATTCGTCTGGAAAACGAATGAGTTTCGATAAATCGAATCTCAAATGATCATCGATACTTTCGGGTTAATGCGATTTTCCATACACTCAGTGACTACGTAAAATCGGAAAAGATAAGGGAGTTTTAACTGATTTTTGAGAAAATCACACATTTATTGAAAATTCAAGATCCTCGAAGTATAATCACACAGAGAATAAAAGCAATCGTTTTCAGAATATTTTACGATACTTGTAGATAGAATTCTAGATGAGATTAGATAAAACACTAATGGCCTCTTTACAGTGCGCGCGATGGGCGACAAGCGATGAGCGATATCCAATGAGAGCTCGAGTATGACGGAAATGCTCTATGAGAGTGACGTTGCCATTGGATATCGCTCATTCTTCTGATTGGCTAATACCGTTGTGATCAGCGCGCAATACCCAATGGGAGCATGGCGTACCTAGGGACTTTCCCGAATACCTTGATTCCCATTAGCTCTTAAAAAATCGTGTCTGTTACAATCTTCCAAAAAAAGCCCTAAAGTTCTTTAGAAATCGAAAAGTTTCAATATATTCCAGAATCCAACAGCATCAGCATTTTTACCGACCGTGAATGAATTAATCGATATATCTCCCGCTGGTATCGACTTCGACAATCGATTAATCGCGGATGGCGTTGGCGTAGCATCGTCCATTGTAACCGTCATGGCTGACTCACTTTGGTGTCGCATACACAGGTGCGCGCGCGCGCGCGCATTGTATACACGTAACACGAATGGCACGGAGGGTAATCAAGAGTTGAGTCCGTCGAGGTAGAGAAGCGGATGCGGGAAGTGTGAGAGCGTGGATGTTTGTGTGTGATGCGTGAGGGAGTGAGAAAGACCAAGAGTGAGACCTTTTACTTTGATACGATAACAAACGATGACTACAGCTGAGTGTTGCTTTATAGTGTGTACTTCCAATGTCGCGTATGAATAATAAATCGCGCGAGAAAACGTAGCGTTGACGGGGGGCGCACTCGTCAGAGTAGGTTCGCGCGAGGTGCAAATATCGTAAACGTTTTAGCGATACTAACAATTGCCCTCGAGTTTACAAGTGCATCGTTTCTCCACCCCGACCCCCGCCCCCGATCGGAGAGCCAGATGCTCAGCTCCGACGATTACACCTGATATACGTGCATACGTATACGTATACATATATGCATGTATACGTATGTATATAGAATAATCGCGCGCGCGTGTTTATATTTGCGAAAAGTCAAAAGTCGCGTTATCGGCGGTCGCGAGGGGGGTGAGAGAAAAAAAATAACGTTTGTATTATTTTAAATGTGTACGCATTGCACGATCGCCGAGATTCGACCGCGCCGCCATAACCCGCGTAAAATCATGAACACACTGAGCGAATTTTGTTCCCTCTTTTGCTGTCCTCCCTGTCCGTCCAGAATCGTAGCTAAGCTAGCGTTCGCCCCGCCCGAGCCGACGTATAGCTTCATCGAGGACGAGGGCACGAAATTCACCATATCGTTGTCCAAGCGCGCCGAGTGGAACTTCTCCGAGCGAGAGAAGGAATCCGTGGAAGGATTTTACGCGAGGACGTCTCGCGGCAATCGCATAGCGTGCCTCTTTGTTCGTTGTTCGGCGACGGCGCGCTTTACCATTCTTTTCTCGCACGGCAACGCCGTCGATCTTGGCCAAATGTCCAGCTTTTATCTGAGTTTGGGCTCTCAAATCAATTGCAACATATTCAGCTACGATTATTCCGGCTACGGTGTTTCGGGCGGCAAACCTTCGGAGAAAAACCTATACGCCGATATCGACGCCGCGTGGCACGCCCTAAGGACTCGCTACGGCATTAGCCCGGAAAACATTATACTCTATGGACAAAGCATTGGCACAGTGCCTACCGTCGATCTAGCTACTCGTTACGAAGTCGGCGCGGTTGTACTTCATTCGCCGCTCATGTCTGGCATGAGAGTCGCCTTTCCTAATACCAAGAGGACATGGTTCTTCGACGCTTTCTTGAGGTAAGACTTTGATGGGAGTAAGCTCGATGGATCGGGATTTTGATTATTCCCTACTCTTTACAGCATAGACAAAGTGCCCAAAGTAACGTCGCCGGTTCTCGTCATCCATGGTACGGACGACGACATTATCAATATCAGCCACGGTCTCGCCATATACGAGAGGTGCCCCAAAGCTGTGGAACCCCTTTGGGTTGAGGTAATTATACGGCATTGATTGCTAGAGATTTCCGTGTCTGGGATACATTTTGTTTTTGGAAGAAAGACTAGTAAGAGTTAGTAACAGTTAAGAGGAATACGATGATGTGACCAAGTTGTCTGGAAATTCATCAGGGATCAGAGCTCAACTTTCCATATTTCACAGCTTTTTAATGGAAGAGAACAATAGTGAGCAAAAATCAGGGAGGTAATGTACGACGGATCAAAGATTGCGTTTATCATAGGCAGGGTATCGACTGGTGGAAATCATGTTTTCAGTTAAGGAAAATAAATATGAAAAGAATAGGTTTATTAACTGGTCTTAATATTGAATTTACGAAGAGATGGTCTTTTAGAGCGAACCGTTCGAAAGCCAACCAAAAACTGACAGTGGCGTAGAGTCACTCCATCGAATCGTTGAATCGGTTTGTAGTAATTAGTTTTCAACCAAACATTATACCACGCGTAGCCGGAACGTGTTACATAGGACTATTTTGAAAAAAGGGAAACCGCGGCTTTGGAAATTGGTTTCGCGTTCGATCGATCGTCGATTTTATAAAATTGATCAAATTTAGGAATACAACAGTCGTAACAAGTTCCGTTGTGTGATTTTCTCTCAGGGTGCCGGTCACAACGACGTGGAGTTGTACAACCAGTATTTAGACCGGCTGAAACACTTCGTAAGCGTAGAATTGGTGAACTGACGTAAGCTGAGCCTCTCCCAGACTCAGGGAGGGCAACAGGTCGTCGGAGGAGTGATCGCGAACGACGAGAGCCAGGATAATTCGTTTTCGAATTATCTGGATGAGATAAGACACGCGATGTTACTCTGCAAAGACGAGCTCTCGCCCCCATCGAGCGACGAGGTATTCTTCATTTGCGACAATCGGGAGAGCGTCGAAAGGGACGACGACACGGACGTTGAAGCGCAAGACGATGAAGAGGATGATGATAAGGAGGCGGCAGGTGAGGAGAGTGATTCGGAGGTGAAATCCGAGTGCGACGAGGACGTTAGGCGAAGGCGAGGGTCTCGTCGTCGAGGGGTTGGAAACAAAAAAGCCAAAGCGATCAGCGCGACAATTGGATCGGAGGGATCAACGATCGTTGGAAAATCTCGAGAGGTAGGCAGTCAGACGTCGCACACGATCCTGGTTAAGATTCAAGTGGAAGATTGTACTCGATGTCCCGACAAGTCGATATCTCTCTTTTCCCACGAAGCGGATTCTTCCACGAAAAGTGAAAACGCACGTGAAACGAAAACGGTTGCTGTCCAAGTGAATTTCAACTCGATCGAGTCGTGCGCCGATTCGCATCGCGTCAAAATAAGCAAATTGCGCTGCAACAAAGTCCCGTTGCTGCAGAGTTCCGGAAAAACGAGGAAATCCGTTGACGATGAGGAGAGCGACGACAAAAAGGATTCCACCAAGATATACATGTGGAGTGGTAAAGCTTCGAAAAAGAAACAACAAGCGGCGCTTTCCAAGAGCAACAGCTTGTCCGAAAAAGCGAGCAAAGCCGCGACCAATCAACGATTCGGGATACACGAGAGTCTTCACAAGAGCAACAGCCTCGTTGAGAAAAGTTCCATCAAGTGCAAAAAACCACCGATCGGATGCAGTCCACTGAAAAAACTCAATCGTTCTTCCCTCACGATAGAACCTGACAAGATAACCATCAATTTGTCCAAATACTCGCCATGCGCAAGCCGATTGGCCGCTAGCTCGAAAATCCTTTCGAGCAATTCGACCCTCAGCCCTGATAGCCCGCTTCAAGCCGTACGCTCCAAAAGTCCTCGTCGACGGGATCCCGTTCAGAATGGACAGACTTACCAAACTTCCGGACAAACGGAAAAGTCCACGCTTCAGGCTAGCCTCTCGTTGAACATTCAACAGTGTCAGAAATCTTATCCAGCACCGAGGAGCCGAAGCGTCGGCGACAGCTGCGTCACTTCGCCAACCAGCGAAGCCACCACCCTCAGTTATTCACCGACCGAAACGGAAATTCTCTCCATCGAGGAAGTCGGACCCCAAATCACGTTGAACGACGCCAGCAATGTCGACGATTGCGTCCTCGTTATGCGCAAACAAGAGATCAGAGACAAATTTAACGAGGATTATATCGCGTGCTCGCGCAAAGCTAATCTCGAGACAAAGTGTTAATCCTTTCTCATCACTTTTCCGGTTTTCGTTTTTTTCTTTTATGTTCGCGTCACGCGAAGAAGCAACGCATTTTTGAGTGCCGAAAAAAAAACTAGCAAAAACGAAATATTCGATCGTAGCGCGGGTTTTATATCGTATTTTGAGTATAGCATAAAAAAAAACGAAACTATCATGATTATTAAAAAATTATCGCGGTCAAGGGGCCTTCCGCCCTTTTCAGAGGGGAGCGATATTGAAAAAGGAAAACAAATTTGTCTGAATTAAAGCCTGAGAAAATTCATAGCGCCGTTTAGTTTTTTACTTTATTTTATTTTTGAGAAATTCGCGCAGTACAAAGTTCAAAATAAAGTATCGACTTTCGTTTTTTAATTTTCGTAACTCTCTTTTGGATTTTTTGAAACAAAAAAATCTTGTCTTTTTTTATCAAACGAACTTTTGTACGCGAGCGGATCAATGTTTTTTGAAAATTGACGCAAAAGTGTTGAACCTGCGAGAAAACGTTTTTTTTTTCACACAAGTCATACGAATTATCGACTGCTCTGCCAAAGTTCGCGTGCAAAAAGTTCGTTAACTAAAACACATGATTTTTCGTTTCAAAGGATACAAAAAAAGGAATTACAACAACGTGTACGTTTACGTCCTTTCAAAACGATATTTATGATGATTTTCCAATAACAGTTATTGCTCAATTTCACTCCGAAACTTATAACGCGAACTTATCAAATCTTTTTTTTTTCACGTTATTTCAAAATTGGAGAGTCACATTATTTCGCAATCACAATATCCGCTCCCTCGATCTTTTTCGGCTTTTTTTTCGTCTTTACTTACCGAGTGATTCGATAATCGCAAAGCCGGAGCTGTAACGTATATGGGTCGTTCTTTTTTTTAACCTACAATGAATCAACGTTTTTCTGTTTTTTAGGTTTTTGAACTACACATAATTGTGACTTCTGTGAGATTAAAAAAAAAAGGTTGCTTTTGTGTTTTTATCAGGACTAATTGAAGTTTCTTTTCCGGCTAATAAAAATTCGTTTCAACGTCGGTTTTTTTTTCAAATAGTGTGACAGAGTAGCCTTTTTCTGTGGAGACCACATTTCGGTTTACGACTCTGTCACGGCATTCTACGGAAACAAAAACGTATAAAATATGCCGGTTAGAGAAAATGAAAAATTACATTATATTAATAGATAAAAAAATATGGACGTTTATTCGAAACGAATTTAAAAAAAACCGGAAGTATCAATACTCCAACGAGATGCCATAATGAGACGAAGGACAGACTGTTGTAGGTTAAAAAGAAGAACGACTCATGTAATTAATTCGGTGTGAAATTCGGACTTTTTGATTCCGATACTTCGATCAAAAAGAGGTTTTGACGTCTTTCCCGTTTTTTGCGCTGATAATCGCAGTGATAATCGCAATAGAAACGGACACGCGAATAATGAAACATTCGATTCTTCACCTCATTTATTTTTCTCTCTTTTCTTGCCGGCTCTTTTACCCGCTTTTTTTTTCTTTCGATTTTTTTTTCCCACTTAGTAAGAGGTTCGAAAAAGGGATAAGGGACAAGGAGAAGTAAAGAGAATTGTCAGTGCCAAAGAGGATTGCAATCGCTGCATCAACGCCAGCGACTAGAGAATTCGTAATCACTCGAGAAATCCCTTTTTTTTTTTTCTCCCCCTGAATCATGACTTTTTTTTCTCTATTGTTTGTTTTCTACTGTTCAAAGAAAGCCTCACTAAGGAAAGTGCGGCTCGTGGGTTGGGGGTTGGAGAAAAAAGTTCGTTTACCAGATGACTTTTATAATAGCGAGAGAAAAAAAAAATCGACGAAAATCAGAAATACACACAGATTCATGAACACACAAACGTTGCTCAGTCCATTGCTGATGGACGAGCAGTCGGTACCTGCGACTCGTGGAACGGTCACCCGTTCATTAAAAAAACGAGAAAAAAAACGTCGGCTAACCCAAACGAACCCAAACAAACAAAAGGAAAAAAACTCAAAAACAAAACACGTCTATATAGCGAGAAATGGCTGATACTGCCCTAACTCATCCTCGAATATATTTCTACTCCGGTTCTCCAGCGACGAAACTCATTTAACCGTAAAATAAATTTTAACGATTGTCCGAATAAGCTGAGATACGAAAGAGAGAATGTTTTTTGCGAAACATTCGGTATGTATGTATGTATATCCCTAGATACGCGATTAGCCAGATGTGAGAGAAAGAAGAAATTCGAAAAGAAAAGAAAAAACGAAAGGAAAAAAAAAGCGATATTCACCAAATATCTCGACAACTGGAAATCTTCCATGGTAACGTTAGTCGCACTAGCAGATTAAGCGAAGTTAAAATAATTGACGCTAGAAGAGACGGGGTTCGGGAGGGGGGAGAGCGAGATTGAAAAAAAGAATAATAATAATAATAATAATGCACCGTTTGATGCAATGTTGTGTCTTAAACGACGATGAAGCGGCAAGTTAAGTCGATATAACGATGAAGAAAATAATCTTTTACACGAGTAATAATAAATTGAAGTTAATGCAGAGCAAAAGCTAGGGACAATATCATTGCCAAACTCGACTAATGAGTTAGTTAATTATCCGAAGTATAAGTGTACCATCTTTAAGAATGAGGGAATGGGAGAAACAGCGGAAATTAAAAGTCATCATCTGACGTTTCAGCCTGTTGGTATTCTTATACAGGGTGTCCGGTAATTAATAGATAACCTTGAAATGTCTTATAGTATAACTTATGGCCGTTCAGAAAATACGAAACAAAATATATCATAAGTAGTACCTAAATTATGACTTTTTTTGAAAAGTCTATTTTTTTTGCCTTATTTCACTTTTATGAACTCGACGATCAGAAATTAATGAATAATTGTGAAGTAAGGTAAAAAAAATTAGACTTTTAAAAAAATCATAACTTTGGTACTACTTATGATATATTTTTTTTCGTATTTTTTTCTGAATGGGCATAAGATATACCTATAACACATTTCAAGGTTTTCCATTCGTTAACGGACACCCTGTATATTACGATCTAGGATGTAAATATACGTACGTCGTGACCATGATTATTGTACAAGAACGATCGAGTTTTCGCAATTTTCAGTTTCTTAACGATACTCGATTTTTCTTGATTTTTTTTTGTTTCTTTTTTTTTTAATGATGAAAATTAACGATGTGAAAGAAGAATAACGGAACGTTCGCTTTGCGCGAGGCTGCTCGGCGAGGATCGCGCCTTTTGGTTTTCGTAACTGATCGATTGTTTTTTTTTTTTTTTTAATAAATGAAAAAAGAGAAAAAAAATCAATCGAGACGTTCACTTTGTGAGAAGATGATGAGATTGAAGACTCGAAGAGTTCGCGAACGATGAAGCTCAAATTATTGTTGAAAATTTTCTTCGTTTTGTGTGAAGTTGTAATTTTTGGTTTTTTTCTCAAAATCGGTTGCAATTTTTTTTTAGCGGTAGGTTTCGAAATTTGTGTCCAGCCGGGTGCTAAATTTATTCTCATTGGCGCTATGAAAGCTCAAGTCTTCGATGAAGACCACACGAGTCAACGAACGCGTGAAAATCGTGCTTTCGATTACTCTAAAATCGAAACTTCGGAGTTTCGACATTCTGAAAACTCGAAAAATTGGGTTTTTTTGAAAACGAGAATTTTTCACGAAATTCGCTACTTAGTTTTTGCGTATTTCAACAATACGTTCAACAATTTCCATTTTTTTAAATTTTTTATAATTTCTCGTGAAATTCGATATTCACTGTTTCTTGCAAGTGAAAATCGTAAATGTTCAACAATTTTTATTTTTTTTTTTTAATTTTGTATAATTTCTCGTAAAATTCGGAATTTTTGTGGAAACGCATATTAATGGCAGTGATCGTCGTAATTTCGAAAAATTGTTGAGCGTTCTTGAAAGAAAGAAAAAAAAAGTTTAATTCGGACGAAAGTGAGATTGCATTTTAATGCCGATTTATATATACGTATGCATATGTATAGTTTACGAAAATTGCAAAGTTATTCCATGTTTGTCAGAGGGAAAGCGATAAAGTTGAAGTTTCGAGCCGCGATCGGAGACGGCCACCTCGTTCGTTCGAAAATTATCAGAAAGCCATTTTCTTCCAAAAAATTGAATTTTAATCGATTGCTTTGAAAAATTAACCCGCGCTTTTTCGAAACTTTCGTTCCCCGATGAAGAGTGTTTCTTTGATTTGGCCTCCGCCGTAAATGAAACAGCGATTCGATAATGACAAATGTGACGAGGAAAATGAGACTCGTTCGTCTTCCCCGTCGTATATCGAAACGATTATTTCCCCGTCGTTGTATCGTCCCATATTTGTCTAAAATAACGTTGCGAATGGAAAACGATAAAAAAAACGTACGAAGAATTGGCTTTTGCCCAGTAACGAGGGGCTATCCGTTTCATTTTTCGAGCCGTTTCAGCGTTTTCCGGCTCGTTCGAGAAATGACATTGTTCGGTGGATATTCGTCTCTAATTGTAGTTCGAAAATTGTTCGATTGTAAGGCTAATATTAATTTTTCGTCCAAAAAAAAAGGAAGTCTTGAAAGAGAGGGAGAGAGAATGAAAAAAAACCCTGGTGTCTAAAAATTGTACTTAACGTTAGCTTCTCGGCGAGAAACGTCATTTCCGGGTCCGAGTATGAAACCTGAACTTCGTTTGATCAAAAGGCTCAAAATTCCGAATTTTAATAGTCCGAGCCTACAAATTTCGTAAAAATTAACAAAATTTGTTTGGGTTTGTTTGGGTTCGTTAGTTGATTTTAAACCCTTGATTTTAAACAAACCCACAAATTTACGATATTTGTATTTTTGGTATATTCAAATTCGGAATTTTGAGCCTTCTGGTCATTCGAAGTTCGGATTTCCTACCCGACGCTTCATTTCCGGTGGGAATTTCGAGGGAGACAAAAAGAAAGTCAAGAACTTCCGAGCTTCGTCCACGACAATCGTGAAATTACCGATGAGACCGAGTGAGCTGTGCGCACGTTAGAGAGATTGTTTAAACTTCATTTTAAGCTTGTTTTTTTTAAATCTTTTTTTTTTAATGCAACGCTTTGTTCGAGATCATTTGTGAAATATTTATAAAATCGCGTTAGAGAGAGAACGAGAGAGAAAGAGAGAAAGAGTGAGAAAAAAAAATATCGTTGCAACGGTTTCGTGTTGAAAGTTTATTGCGACGGGTGGTATGTACAAACGCTAACGATACATGCTCAGCTGTCGAGTCCGTGTGCGATTCGAACGTGAGAATTGTAGGTAAAAAAAAAAAAAAAAAAAACAAAAAACAAAAAAGCACACGTAAACAGAAAAATTGAAATTTCGATTCGTACCGAGCATGCATTTTATACACACTTTTTAGGCGAGACAATTGTTGACAAAGAAATAGAAAAGACGATGAAAAAGAAGAAAAAGAAAAGGGGATGAAAAAGCAGCGTGGGTGAGAACGTTCAGTCGAGAGCTGACCTCGTATTGTTAGATGGTACACCTTACATTTAATCATTGTCGAAGACCTCATTCCATTGTCTCCTTAGCTGTGTTAATAATTAAAGAAAAAGAATTAAGGAAAAAATCAATACGAAAGAAAAGATGAGAAAAAAGAAAAATAAGAAGAAAAAGAAAAATAAAAAAAGAAGAAAAAGAAGAAAAGCGGAAGCAAACGATAATCGAAGTAATATTTCGTAACGAGTAATAAATAAATATTCGTAATTATAGGGTGAAAGGGTTTTCTAAGATCCTGACTTGAGTTCGCCCGATAAATCGAGCATTTTTTTTTTCTCAGTTCGAACGTGACGTTGCTTTGCCATCGTCTTCAGTTTGTAGCTTAGTACGTGTTTTTATTCGAATTCCTAAATGTTCATGCAGTGACGTTTCCTCGTTTGACGTTCTTGTGAAAATCGTACTTTGCCACACTTCCGGTTGCTCGAAGTCGCGAAAACGACGTTGTGGCAAAATCGTTGCTTCAACGTCAATTTCGACTTCGTTGGTTCAATAATTCGTAATAAATCGAAAAAAAAAAGAAAAGTCAGTAACTTCACACGAATTTGTCATTGCCTGAAACAAATTACTTCATTAATTTCGATCGTTCGTTTCAATGAAAATGGCATTTTGGTAATACGAAAAAAAAAAAATTCAAACATTTTTTTTGACGATTTGAAAATTTGAAGTCGAGCTTTTGAAATGATTATTTTAAAGAAAATTTATTAAATGCAAGAGAAAAAAATAATTTTTCGGTTTTCTATCAATTTTCTGTTCGCCATTCGCGATTAAACGTTTTCGTTGATTCGAGCTTTTTTTTCTCTGCGTACATCCTGTCAATTCGTTGAGTGAATTAGCCGCGTGTTGAGCAGACGTCAATATTTGTACTGTAAATATTATCAAGGCGAATACAAAAGCCCTCAAAAATACAGACCAGGACGAATAAAAAAAAAACAAACAAAAAAATAAATAAACTAAAAAATACGAGAGTTTTCGATGTTCCAATGGGATCGATAACTCCAGACGATTTTTCGGTACGGAATTTTCTGACAAATGTTCTAAAAAACAAGCAACTCGAATCTCGCCCATCCCTCAGCCAACGAGTAAAACAAGGGCGAAAGGGGAGTCTCCATGATTATGGGAAAAATCAATTTTCTCGGATAATCCAACGTGCTGGAGACTTTTTTGCAAATCAGCTTTTCGTCGAAACTCCCGATGGTTGTTTGGAGGCTCGCCTTGCAACGAGGTTGAACGCATTTATTTAGTTCGTAAGAATCATGTTTGAACGCGACGCGTTGATCGACAGGAAAAAAGAAAAAAAAACAAAATTGAGAAAAATGATAACATCGAGGGAGTTAAAGTTTGCATCGATGGAACGTAACGAAATTTCTTTTTTTTTTCCCCTTTTTTATTCTCATTAAATAAAATAATTTATCACAGATTCGTATTAAAGCACAAAATAAGAATTTCGAAAGAATTTTTGCGTAATTTTGCAGCTGAAATCTGGTAGAGAAAAAAAAATTAAAAAAAAAAGAATAATTATTGCAGCTGCATCGTTGGAGAACGACGAAAAAGAATTTTTAAAAATCGCTTTCATTTTATTTTCACTCTTTTTTACCACGATAAGTGCTTGAATTTCTTAACGTATAACTTATCGAAGACTTTTTTCCACAATTGGAAAAAAAATCTTCCGATAATAACGAAAATAGAGAAATATAAAAATAATCGTAACGTTCCAACAATGCAACCTTTAACAACAATGCGTCGTCAAAATAAAAACCACACGTTCAGTAAAAAAAGAAAAACATATTCCGGGCATCGTAACTACGATACATTTTCGTTTCCTTGATTTTTGGTTTCCTTTTTATTTGTATTTTTGAGACAGTCATTTTAGAAACGTTTACTTATTTTTTACGAAACAATTTTTTGCTACACATTTTTTTTCTCGTTAATTCTTTTTCTTTTTTTTATAAAACGAGGATTTTTTTGCAATTTGAGTTTCTGTGATTGGAAGGGCGGTGGGGAGGGAGGTGCTCTTCACCCCGCGGAACGAAAGATTTAGTTATTGGCCAACCATGAATTATTCGCAAAATTGTTTTTATATTTCATTTTTTTCTTCCAAGTTGGCCAAAAGCTGCATCGGACGGTCTACAGTTTCATTTTTTTTTTTTTCACGGCTGCGGAAACTGCGAGTTTGCAGATTTAACTCTGCGTAACGAAAAACTGTCCGTGCCAGCGCATTGCACGGATCGTGTCAAAAAAAGTTGTAACGAGAGGAGAAACGAAAAAAAAAAAAAAAAAAGAAAACGTGAAAGCCGCGAAGCATCGCGACTCGACACACATTTTCTCGACAAAAACGTTACACCGAACAAAAAAAAATGATACTTTACCGATTACCCCGAAAATCGTTGATTATGTATAATTACGATGTGAATTACATATATAAGCACATTAAGAGGACGAACTGGTTATACATTGAATTTTAATACCCGAGCTGATGAGAAGAGGAGACAAGTGTGAAAGCACAAAATTGAAAACTGCTTTCTCTCGTCTTCTCTTTGGCTATATCCCAAACGAAAACCAAAAATCCAAAAAATCTTCGAAACTTTCATGATTTTTTATTCTTCTTCTCATTTTTTACATTTCGGTGCCTATGATTATTTAATCATGAAAATTTCATCTCAAACTTGTCACGCAGTTGAATATTGCAACTCCGTCAAATGTGCCATCAAATGTCACGATTACTGATAAAGTGAACCTGGAAGTTCGATCAAAGTGCCTTTTTCATTCAAAATTGGAACGACACGTTCCAAAAAGGCGATATTCATAATTCTATTAAAAAATTAGATATTCGTTTGAAAATGAAACTTAATTCGATATTGCAATGACACTTGACCCGGATAATTACATATTCGTTCTACTTTCGTGAAAATGGATTCTTGTTTCCACCAGATGGCATTTTCTAATTGAACGAAAAAAAAAGTAAAAAAAAAAGTCATAGCCGATATTAACGTTAATATCAATTTCGAACACGTTGATCTGGTTACATCGACGAGTAGCCTTCCACTTTGGGACTGACAGCTGATATCTCTACTGGATAACGCGGTTCAACAATTCCCACAGTTTTTCGAGCTACGTAACGTGGTTTGGTTAATTCGTGCACTTTTAACCCGATAAAGAGGACTTGAACGAGATTGGATAGAGATGAGTGCTCCGGTGGCACGTACACGTGCTCGTTTCGCCCACCTGGCGAGTTCCTATTTTACCACGCGAAAACGTTAATAATCGAATTTGCGTTGCGAGCTTTTGCATTAGCGGAAACTTCATGAGAATGGCCCACCAAACTTTTCACGATGCGATTTTATATGCGCGCGTCAACTTGGTCAACTCCGGATTACGTTCAATCAGATTTTCCGCTGCTATCCCTCTCAACATTCAAAAACCTCTTTTTCAGCCTCGAGAAAAGCTCTTTTCCGGAAATGTAAAGTTGGCAAAAGTTAAAGGTGCATTAACGCTAGACGAACATCGACATAACCTCACAAATTTTCAAAATCCGTTTTCTCGGCGTTGATGAAGCTTACGGCGAAAAATCGAGCATCAGTTTTTGTAGAATTCATAGAGACAGAAATAGATGCTTGAATTTTACGATAAAAATGTTTCGTCCTTGAGAAATTGCGCACTCGTGTGTCACGTGGTACGTCTTCGACGTAATTATCGCGAGGAGCATCGTTCTCATCCGTATTTTACGTTAATTTTTTAAATCTAGGTTGTAAAAAAAAAGAGGATTTTTATCGTGTTCAATTTTTATTTTCCTCCATTGTATCGTCATATTATTATAAAACAGTTTACATCTGGACAATTTAAATCGAGAATGTTCGATGTCTTCACGTTTTTTGAGGTTAGGCGCATTTGCCAAAATTTGCATTTTTGGAATACAACTATTTATTTCTCTGGATTTCGATAACTATCCGATGTTTCCAAGTTTCAACATTTCGAAAAATAAAAACTCGATAAACGCTTTTTTTCACATATTTATTTTCTATCAAAACCATCGTCGGGAACACAGTATACAAAAAAAGAGAAGCACACCGGAAGTAGCTCGCTGCAGTTCACGGACGCCGTACTTCCGGAAAAAGTCGATATCGATGTTTCTAACGATTCATCCTGTATTTGTATACGATATATCAGACATGTGCACGAATCCCATATGGATCGAACGGAAACGCGAATGGAAGGTTGGTAAATATGGAGTGCACGGCGAGAGCCTCGTATGGTTGAAAGGAAGGAAACGAGCCGCTTATGTACTCGCTAATTGCTTTATGCGACGGGCGAGCTTTTCGACTCGATGTACTCTCGACGCCCACCGCGTTCGCACAATGCATCATCCGCGTCAGTGCGCACTCGAGAAACCTGTTGCCCGTCAAAAACGAAAGGTATGACCGCATTCCGAGGACCCGATAATCACACATTCAGCTGCACCAACTCTGCCGTGGTGGCTCCTGCGACAATGCCACGTAGAAAACACTTTTTAATCAGCCGAAGAAAGTGTTAAAACGCGACGATCCATCAAGCCGAGTTTCGAGCGAACGATTCACGAACGGGACGTTTTCATGAAGTTTTGTGGGATAATCAATGACGAGGGATTTAACCCTGCAATGCATGATTTTTTTAATCTCTTTGGAAAAAAAATATTATGTGCTATTTTGGGCCTGGATATCTTAAAAAATAGTAAAAAAAATTTTTAAACATTAAAAAATTAAAAAAATTAAAAGTCGCACATCGGGAACGTTGATAAAAATCATTTTATCAACATCGAAATACAAACTTGAAAAAATACACTTACCTCGTAATAGTTGACAGTCTAACAAGAGTGTAGATTTTTTTTTTCTATTTCAAAATATAAAATAAGTAAATTTTATGAAATTTAAAACTTCGACAAAGTTTGGTGAAAAGATGGACGACTGCTCGCACCAAACTTCATTCTGTCGTCCTCTAACGACATCTACCTAAAATTATACGAACTAGGACATGAATAACTGCATCTAGTTTCCTCGTATTCTCCAAAGATGTCGCTACTCGTTACGACTTCGAAGTGAGATTAGATTTTGTTAGTTGTGCCACATATGGCACAATATGCAATGTAGGGTTGAGATTTGATTCATTAGACACCCGCGAGATGTCGAAGCGAGCGACAAAAGAGGGGAGAGCGAAAGATACATTTTCGGCCATCGCTATTTTCGATTATTCGCTTCCGTTTAGATCGATGTTTTTCAACAGCACATACACGCCATGTTTCTTCTACGGCTACGGAATATGCTTTCATAACAGTCATATTCTCCAACCATGAAACGGCGTATATATAAAAGCGAAACGTTTGGTCGTAGCGCGCGAACTTTCGCTAGTGCAGTAGGTAGCCGCCAGGTGGCTGTAAACGACGTGATTCTAGGCGAGTAGCCCCCTCTCGTGACTGTAAGTACCCTCGAGGGTGATGTGAAAAAGCATCGATATTTTTTTGCCTCGTTGCTTCAACAAAAACCTGTCGTGGGAAAAAAATAACGATTTTCTTTGCACCTCGTTCAAGCAAACGTACTTTTGCTATTTTCACTGTTTCGTCGATTCGAATGAAACCTCGTAATTGTTTGACTTTTCGTTTCGTCGACCTACCCAAGTATCCTCTCTGCGAATCCACGCAATCCTTTAAGAGAGCAGTGATTTTTCAAACGAGAGTTTGAAACTCATCGAAACAACTTCGTACACCAAAGCCCCGAGTACTCTCGACTGTACCCACCTTTCGCTGAAAGTCAGTCCAGTGCGATAAGGGTTTTCCATTCGGGACAATTTCCGGATTTGGGCTCCGTTGAATGGCACAAATTGTCTCGCGTCACGCGAGAGTCTCTCCCACTCTAACAAATCGTCCCTCAGGTTTCTCAAGAATTAGTTACCCTCCGGCACCGACTCCTCGAAATCTTCGTATATATCGTAACTTTCATGTAACCCGAAACCCGACCACCTCCTGTATTGATACCGAAGCATGCGAATCCACAACACGTATGCACGCGAAAAAAGTCGTTGGGCTCGAGTGAAGTTCACGAGTCGATTCGCGATTGTTCTCTATTGGGATATTTCAAGCGACCAAGAAGATGCCCCCCCGCCATTGTTTCTCTCTCTCGCACTCAACGATACGCCTGATCCAAAAAGAATCAGAGTATTACCGTTAGGGCGTTTCGAGGAAGAGTGCTCGCGTGTCCAACCGTTGACGAGCGATTTCGCCTCGACCGCGTCTACATCCGATATCAAAGTGTCGTGCGCACACAAACGGCACATCCACCCCAATCACGTTTTCCGTCGCAGGGGCTTTTCGTGAGGACACAAGTTCGAGCGATTCGTTGCTGAAACTCGTCGAATCTCTTTCGTTGTTTTCTTGGAACAAGTCGAATCGTGTAGCTAAGTGCACGACGAGTCACGTGACGCCCAATGAAGGAAGGACGCCAAGTTACGCGGCGTTTGTCGAGATGTTATATTTCGTGTGTCTTTGGATATGTACGTCCACATGGATACCTTTGGATGGTGATCACACGAATGTCCACTACGAACGTACGGATAATCACCCACCCATCTCCGGTCATGCGGTGCTGCGAATTTGCATATGCAAAGTCAAAGTCATATCGTATTCCAGCGTGGAAAGACCCCCGACGCTTCTTCGGGTAGCTGGTCTACGACCCAAAGTGGGTCGTGTGAGTAAATTTTCCCTAGACTGGAATACAGATATATGAGGGTCATATTGGGCGAAATGTAGAATTCGCTTGGTCGAATAATTGATTGAACTCCGATGAAATGGATTCCCATTGGACGGTCAAATGCTCCGATGAAGATTCGAGCACCTATCAGCTGGTTTTCTCTTCAGTTGTTTGCTGATCTTGATCTACTCTGGCCAATAATGTTCACTCTCAGCAATAATCGATAAGCGTCGTTCTGAAGAGTTTTTTACTGGATCGTTAACGATTTTTTTTTTGCGATTTTTTTTTTTTTTTCCTTTCTCGTTTTTTCGTTGGCATATTTGTGCTACAAGAATAACGAATTTTGTAGGGCTCGTATGTAACGATCTGCAGTATGACTCAGCGACGAATCATTTCAGATAATAGTAGATATAAAAGTGACTTCTAACGAGTTCGCGTTGTTTAGAAAAAAAACAAGCGTCCATAGCTACGTTTTTTTCGTGAAAACCGTTAGAGGTTAGCTTCGAATGCGAGTAGATGGCGGGATCGTCCAACGGATGTTCGTGAATCCGTCTCGAACGTTCGTTGAAAAAAGATTGACTCGGAGGTAAAAAAAGTTGGAATCACGATTGGAACAAGGCTATTTCGTCGAACGAAGCTTCTCGAGAACGTTCTCCTATTAATCAAGCCTGATCTACACAAACTAATAGACCAATGCAGCGTAGCGTGAAACACCCGGTTGAGATTAACGCGTGGCGCTGTTTTTAGGTTATGCCACGGAATTGGTAGAAAGCGTGTCTCGGAGATGCCTAGCGATTATTAATAGAGGAATTAATAGAGGAAGCCTAGGGAATTTATTAGTAATAAAGTATTATCGTAATTTCCTCCACAGATTTTCGTCATAATTACGATTTTTACGAGAAAACAAACAACCGATTTCTTCCCCGCTCTTGTAATAAAAATGTCACTAGGATCGCCTAATTTTTCGTACGAGACTACGAAACATCCGAATCAAATTTTTTTTACATTCGTTTTTTTTTCTCTTCGTGGCTCCGTTTCTTCGCAAGGTGAATGCTTCCAGCCCCTTTCCTATCCACGAGTGTATATATTTATCTGCCGATGTACGCATGCGTGTAGAGTTCGGACATACGGAGAGATACATATGCCAACGGGGTCTACTGTACGAAAGGCATTAAAGTATAGTCTGTGTGAAAGAGGAAACTCTCGCGTGGAATACGAGAGGCCGGGCCACGCAGGCTTCGCGGGCTCACCTGCGTTGAAACCTGATGCTAACGATAAAAATGAAAACAGGTTACGCGCTCCGAACCCCCTCCTTTCCTTTCCCCGCCCTTGGTCGCGATCACACCCTCGTACGTATAGGACACGTTTGGTCGACGCGCGTTCACCACTCGGGAGAATCGAGAACTTTTATATATGTATGAAAAAAGATTTTTAAGTTTTTCAAATTGGAGGGTTAACCTCAAACCCTATCAACTCTAGAGGCTCTTAATTCGTAGTAATAATTCATAGTTTTTAAGGACATGTCGAAGACGTACCACGTGACACACGAGTGCGAGAGAAATAGTCGACATTTTTTTATCGCAATTTCTCAAGGACCAAACATTTTTATCGTAAAATTCAAGCATCTATTTCTGCCTCTATGAATTCTACAGAGACTGATATTAGATTTTTCGCCGTAAAATTCATCGACGCTGAGAAAACGGATTTCGGAAATTTGTGAGGTTATGTCGATGTTCGTCATGCTCTAAAAATATTCTTTCTCCATTCATAGTTGTACATATTAGATATACCGGAATGGAACTTTGATTCTCCAACAAATAGTGCTGTAGATAAACGTTTAATTCAAATTTAACAATCGCCTTGTTTACGTACGGGTTGTGCACGCCCGTACGTCTAAAGATCGAAACATCAGGATAATGGCAAATGCCAGACTTTTTGTCCGCAATTTTTAGTTCTACATCTTAACTGCACGTGGCGCTAGTTGTGTTCTTGCAATTTCTTTCCGCGCAGCCGCCGAAGTCGCGGAAACCACCCCGCATTATTTCCGTTTCCATTTATTTATATTAAAATGCAAAACGGACCGGTACGTATTGAAATGCGGATCAGTTTAAAGAATGCTCTAGTTATCGTTATATCGACGTTGGGATCGTTGAATTCTTCTTTTTATTTTTCTTCGAACTTAAGCGTGCCGAACTTCACTTGAGTGGAAGAGTTGCACCGTAGGTGGCGCCACTCGTCACGAAAGGCTAGTCGGTCTGCGAACTGTGAGAGGTTTCCGTCTCTTGTTGCATTGCGCTTTTAATTCGTTTTTATCGGCTTTTTTACACTTTTTAATTGAACCTTCTTGAAATGGCGATAACGAAGGAAAAAGTCTTTTATTGCTGATTATACGATGCCACATAGAATGGAGGTTAACAGGAGTTTGAATAATACGTTTGGAAAGTGCGTGACCGTGAAATTTCGTTTGAAGAATTGACATCAGGCATGCACGCTCGATGCGTACTTACGGAGGAGAGAAAAGGCCAAGCATGCACCGGAAGTCGCCTGTCGAGGTACGCACCAGCTAGATACGGGTAAATGAACAAGCCACGAAGATTTAACCGAATCGTCTCGGGTTTCTTGGGGACACCTCTGTGGTTTTTTCCCTCGCCCATTGCTCCTTCTTCCTCTCTCAGGGCAACCACTCCGGTAAGTCCTTTAACCTTAAAATCAGCTTTTTCGAGTTGAGTCTTCATACGCCATTTTCGAAGGTATTTCCGAACGCGAAATCCGCCATTACTGAGCTCTAGCCCGTGGAACGGAATCGACACCGAAACTGAAGAAACGTAAGTTTCGATCGAATCAGAAATGCTTTCACGATCCTCGAAAAATACAAAAAAAAAAAAATTGTCGTTTTTCGCAATATCACCAAAAGTGAAAAACTCCGTAGAATATACCCAGAAAATCGGAATTCCTCTAAAAGTCACCAGGAAAGTGAAACTTCGTCAATTCGTTATAAAAAATAGACGTTTCTTAAAATTTCACTAGAAAATAGACATGCCACAAAATATCACCAAAATATTGAATATTTCTCTAAAATATCACCAAAATATTGAACGTTTCCCAAAATGTCACGGAAAAAATGGACGTTCCTTAAATTATCGAGGGAAAATCGACGTTGCTGAAAAAGTCACCAGAGAAATCGACGTTGCTGAAAAAGTCACCAGAGAAATGGAAATTCTTTAAAATGTCACCAGAAAAATAGATAATCGTTAAAATGTCACCAGAACAATGGACAATCGTTAAAATGTCACCAAAAAAATTGACATTCGTTAAAATATCACCAAAAAATGGACAACCGTTAAAATATCACCAAAAAATCGATGTTACTCAGAATCTCACCAGGAAATTCACATTCTTCAAAATATCCCCAAAACGCGATGTTCCTCGTGGCATAAATTATCGTTCGCGAAAAGTACGTGAATATTGAGTCGTTCTTCGAGGATAAATGTGCGGATGAATTTACGGTCGTACGTAGATCGTCAACTGTGTTGGATAACTCAAGAGTATATCAAACGGCAACTGTGTGCGCAACTCGAGTCTTCGGTAGGAAATCCGGCGGTACCGGAAGCTCAACTTAATTACATATCCGGGTACGTGTGTGCGTATGGGTTGATGTATAGTGGAAATCTTAAAACACAGTTAGGTTGAAGATAGACGAGATATGCCGGCGAATTTCTCTGTAATCGAGGGAAACTGCTGGATGAGCGTTATTTGCAGGAAGTACCAAGCGTTTATTGACTCTCACACGTAACATGACTCTGCGGTTGATACACGTAGACATACCGCTGGTTAGCGTACATGTGGTACTTGGGCTTAATAACTACTTACGTAATTGAAATCTCTCTCGTATACTGATCTTGGTGTACGTGCGAAGAAAGTTATTTTGGAGACAAACTTTTGAATTCTTTTTCACTAAAAAAACTCAATGAAAAAAAAAACAAAATCGAAAGAATGGAAAATCATTTTATTCTTTGGACCTCAAGTGCAAACCCCTTAAGGGCCCTCGTTGACAGTGAGATCTGCTAAACGAAATTGGATTGATACAAAGTGATAAGAGTTTTCCACCTACGTACGAATAGGAATAAAACCGCATGATCGAGCAAGAACTATCTCTAACGGCGATCAATGCGCGTTCCTTCAACGACCCGGAGACCCGCTGCAATTAAACGCAATAAAGTGGCAATAAAAAAGAAAAGCTAGTTCTTCCATTCTGGCGTGACATTCCGCGTCACATCTACAATTGGCAATAAAATATTTGAAGCGCAATTAATGAATCATTACTCGAGATGGCTCGTGTAAGAGCGTTGCATGGAATTACAATCGTGACGGTGCTCTCAGTGGAATCGACGTGTCGAAGGTGACACGGGAAACGCCGTTGGAATTATTGAAATAGTCGATTCGCGCTGGGACATCTGGCGTGCAAGGTCCGTACTAATTCCGAGAGCGGCGTGAATTTCGATCGGTAAAATGGCGGATCGTGAGAATATCTCGATGGGTAAAAAGACGGTTTTTCACGAGAGTGTAATATCGGTGAAACAGCTCGAGGATCAAGGTTACGTATGGAAGAGTGTAGAACGACGCGGTCGTTCCAGGTTTCAAGAATTTCATCTTCGTACGTACCAAGAGGATGCTGATACTGCGAGGGGTGAAGATTTCGCGGAATAAGCCATAAAGGTTTACGCTATACGCGTTATTGACCAGAGGGGGGGGGGGCGATCGAGTCTGGACGAAGAAAGAACGAGAGGTAAGAGGAAGGAGAGAGAAAGGCCTTGGGCTTCGACGATCGCCATTCTCGCCGGATCGCCTCCGTGAGCGTTCGACTACCGAACGTGTACTAGCGCTATTGTATCCCTCGATGTATTTCAACTTCACACACGCGCGCGCCATGTTCCTTCCACGACTGGGGAATATTCTTTCACGCGAAACACGACTACATTCTCTAACCGGGAACAAGCGTATGTGTATGATGGCGAAACGACCGGCCGTGCCGCGCGAAGATAGTGCGCTGCGTGCTCGCCAGGTGGCTGCGAAAGACGTGGTTCTAGCCAGCGAGTAGCTCCTCTCGTCTTATATATATATATATCTTGTATTAACGATTCGTAAAAAAGTCGATTATTCAGTGTTAACTCAAATCACGATTTTTTCAAAAAGGGGAAACTCACTAACGGCCTCTGGGCTACGAAACGTTGGTAAACGAAAACGGTTAAAGAAAAAGCCGGTTACTCAAAGTGGGAGAGGGGGGGTAAAGTTGTTCGTCACGCCGCCAGGCGGCAGTTTTGGTCGCAGAATACTCGTCTTCAATCCTCCCATAAGAACTGTCTTTTACGTCTGATTTCGATGCCACAATGGCGACGCGAGAAAACATCGATATTTTTTCGCCCCGTTGCCTCAGCGATAAATATCAGTGTAAAGTGTTACGGATAAACAAGAAAGAAACGTTTTATTTTTGCACCTCGTTGATGCGCGTGTAGTTTCGTATTTTCACCGTATCGCCCATTCGAATCAATCCTCGTCATTGTTTGGCTTCGTTTTGCTTCGTTGGACCACCCAAATGTACTCTTCGCGAATCCACGCACGTTCTTCGTACGAGAACGAAGATTTTTCATTCGAGAACTGAAACTCATCGAAAAGTAACCTTGTTACACGAGAGCCACGTAGGGAAGAGAGAAGTGCCTGGAATAACGATCGTTCTATTTGGATCAATTTTGTTTACTATCGCGAAGCAAAAGAAAAGGCGGAAAGCTTCCCCCGCCATCTTACCGTGGTGGGGGAAGGAAAGAGTTCGAGCTCGAAAGGAGAAACCCAAGAGAGATACGGGATGAAAACTCGGTTGCCTCGCAGACACCAACGTCCACTGGAACGAAAATCGTCGGAGAATGCACGCGCGCGCGCGCGGACTCGAACGCGTTTCTCGCGGTCGGCCTCGCACCGCTGTTATACTTGCATTCCAGGTGTAACTAACTCTCGGTATATAATAGTAGCCGCGTTCAATCAGCGCACCAACGTGTGCGCGGTGGCACGCTGCTGTTCGAAAGTACAAGGTGCACCGGGCATGTCTGATACACGCTGCTAAATGACCATTTATATACGTACACGCATACTCCCCATGCCAGGTTATCTGGCCATACCGAAACACGTTCGTGTTTACGTATGTCTGTATGCGTCCATTTGTAATCTCGTCTATATTTATATACGTAATATAGGTGTGTCGGAATGGAACTTGGATTTTTTTTTAATCGATAAGCGATCGTTTCACCCGAATGACTAGAGGTGTACCGAATGCAATTGCCACCGTTTTAAACTTTTACCCACTTTTGTTTGGTTATTCCGGAATGATGTTGGGTTTAGTACTATTTTTCATATTTCTGGGAATTACTATTTCGGGTATTGAAATAACTAGATTTTCGTTCACGCTTTTACTGGCGGGCGAAAAAGAGGTGCTTATGCGAGACTAACTGGCCGAATTTTACAGTTTTACTAGCGTTTTGGAAAATGCTCATAAAAATCAAACGAGAAACAATATTTACATGATTCAAAAAGCAGTATGCTAAGGATGAAATAGAGAACAAAAAAAATGATACTAGTTTGATACTATCCGCAATGCGAATAGTAAAGGAAGAATATTACTTGGAAGATGACTAAACAGATATTGATTCAGAAATTAATATATTTCGAGATAAACAATAGATCGATTTATTCTTTCAACGAACCTCGTAAAAACAACCGTTTCCGAGCTGCCACATCGAAAGATCGAAGTTTCGCCACGGCACACCCAATAAAGCAAACAGCAAATAGAAGACCAGGCAATTACGAGCGACAGTGCGTTCTTATCGTGCAGAGTCCCAGCGTGCACCAGCACGCCCTCCTGAGACACCGAGCGTCACGCAGTCTGCTCCAACACGTATCGCATATACGCGCTAGAGCTGATGGAACGTAAGCGACGATACATGTGAAAGAACCAAAGAGAATTACAGAGAGAGAGAGAGACTTGCACTGGTTTTTCTCGACGACGGTATAGACCGGATGGCGATGGCGCGACGACCACCACCTCGAGTCGAGCGTGGTCGTCTAGTACGAGAGCCCAAGACCAAAACCATGTGTCATAGCAATACGACCAAAACCCTATAAAATCGTTAGATTATATGATTCTGAACCCGACTAGGTGTGTAGTAACGGTCGAAAGTGTAGCAACTGCGTGGGAGGCCATTTCTGCTGTGTCAAAAAAAAAAGGCAGTCGGTATTACAGCAATACGTCTGATATTGAAAATGTACATCTTATATATGAAATTCTCCTTCATGGTGTTTGTCCTCGAACTCCTCCGAAACGGCTGAACAGATTTTAATGAAATTTCGTACATACCTTCGTTAGGCCCGACAATAGCTTTTTATCTATTTTTTATATTCCGAATTGCAATTTTTTAAAATAAATAATCGTAATTTATAAACTGTCAAATCGAGCAAGATAATGCGAATATGCGTGTGAAGATGGCGCTGTTATGTCAATCTGAATCATCGATCGATAAATTGCGTTGTTCATTTTGCACCCTCAGCTGAATCGAGGTGTCAATGACTTCTCCGTCAAAACATTACCCGTCAA
>JAPYZJ010005882.1:0-11520 GCA_030522765.1 Ophioninae sp. B BG-2022a
TTGTCCCCCAGGATCACATGGTTTCCCTGTTGCATCGATGAAGTAGACCAAATTGTCATTCCGGAAAGAGAATAACTCTTTGGTATTGATGCAATTTGCAATTTTTGATTTGGATGACTTTCCTTTATCAGCTGATCAGTTGTCGTTTTCGTCGAATTGTGAGTCAATAGAACTGGAGTCCGAGTTTACCGAATTATCGGAGTCGTCATGTTTTCAGGCGCGCGGCCTTCCTAGGTCTAGTGACGCGCGCGGATCTTATTACATCGGCCTCGGTCTCGTCGCTACTGCTCTCATCATAATTCACGGCCTTACGAGTTCGTCTCGTATACCGTTGAGATTTAAAATAGGCGTCCACTCTTTCAGGAGCGGGCATGCCGATTTTTTCTTGACTATTGTTATTGAATGCCTTTTTTTCTTTGATTGTTTCAATTTGGTCGGGGGAAGTGCCCTTTTTCGCTTAGGCACGGGTGACAACATTTTTTTCTCCCATTACCGGGACTAGATGAACTTCAGCCTGAGTTGTAATGGTTGTTGAGGTTTTGTTGCTATCGCTATCGGTATTGCTTGATTCTGCTAATTGACGGATTATGTCGGATAACGCGTTTTCCGGATCTTCGACTGGCTTTTGTTCGCATTGTGGAATCGCTCTTACCTCTTCGATTTTCTCAATAAGGTTGCGCGATAAGGCGTCCGCGTTTGCGTTCAGGGTTCCAGGTTTGTATACGACTTCGTAATCATATTCGGAGAGTTTGAGTCTCCATTTGAGGACACGCGCGTTCGCGTCTTTTGCAGTTTTAAACAGGCTTGTGATCAGTGACGAGCGCAAACTTCCTACCATATATATGTAGATAGATGTTCCCGGAGCTCGTCCGATGTCACTAGTAGAGAGAATAATCCCATCGCCGCGCTAAGAGCGCGACGAATTAGGGAAAAAATCGCGCATTTCGGGTATAGTCTCGAAGCGACCGTGGAAGGTGTCCATCGGAAATTATTCGTTACAGAGAGTCTGTGTTGTACGATCGCTGGAAGTTTTCGTTGTACGCGCTGCGAAGCGAGAAATCCATTCTTATTATTATTAAAGAATAGTTTAATATCAAAGGTCAGCGGCCATCCATTTCCCTCGCCGTCGTGTTTCCTACAACCGGGGGCTCAGCCGGGATTAAACAACTAGACTTTCGACCATGCGACGGTTAAAGAATGGCTGAAGTTGCTTAGAACTGCGGCGAGTGCTAAACGGACTTGAGTCGTATCTGTGAGTATCAAGACGATTTGGTGAATTTTTGCGAACATTGAGACGAACTCGAGACGTTTTCGCGAGTATTGAGACGTTTTCGTGAGTATTGAGACGAGTTCGAGTCGCTATCGTGAATATCGAGACGAGCCTAAGACGCTCTCGCGAGTGGTAAGACGAACACCAAGACGTTTTCGCGTATGTGGTTAGACGGCGCGACCGTGTGACCGTTCCGCGAAAGCGACGCGTCGGGCTCGCGAGTAAACACAGAGAGACACAAAAAAAAAGGTTTTAGTGACGAGTCAACCGAGACGGTGCGAATATCGAACTCAGATTTGAGCGTGAAAATATAACATGCCACGAGAAATAGATGTGATGAAAGATCCAAATAAATTCACGGTGGCGACACTGAAAGAGCTCTTAGTAGCTCGCGGTCTGGCGAGTGCCGGAACAAAAGCGGAGTTGATTTCCCATTTAATGGAAGTAGATGCCGACGGATTGTGGATGGATGAGACGACAGAGGGTAGCGATGATACGTTTGGCGGACCCAACATCCAAACAACGACGAATTGGCCGCAACGGCAATTAGACATCTACAAGAAAGAGAGAAGGAGCTGGCCGAGCGTGAGCTAGCGTTGGCGCGTCGTGAAATGGAGAACATGCGCAGAGGGCAACTTACACACCAAGCACAGCCTATCGTTGACGGGGGCGCAGATCGCGCCGCAGGTCCGATCCATCAACGACGAGTTAACATGACGATCGTGACAGATTTGCTTAATAATTATGACGGCAAATCAAGCGCATTCGATCTGTGGGAGAAGCAGATCAAACTCCTTAAGGTGACGTATCAACTAGAAGATGACATGGCGAAAATATTAGTTGGTTTGCAGCTGAAAGGAAAAGCACAAAATGGCTGCATTCCAAACCAGAATATATCGTGATGCCATTTGACGCTCTTCTAGCTGAAATGAGATCCATGTTTGGTCATCGACCGAACAGAATAGCGACGCGGAAAATGTTCGAAGAACGAAGTTGGAGAAGGGATGAGACGTTCCACGAATACTTTCATGATAAAACGATTTTGTAGAACCGCGTCCCAATAGACGAAGACGAGTTACTCGAGTATGTTATAGTAGGCATCCCCGATGAGACGCTGAGAATCCAGGCGCCTATTCAGCGATTTGCGACAGCGGATGGACTGCTCGACGCTTTCAAGAAGGTGACGATTCGAGATGGAGGCGTACCGAATCCAACAAAGACGGACAGACACAGCGGCCGATTCAAGAACACAACGAGCAACAGCGACGGGGAAAAATCAACGAGCAGCGACGACGAAATGAAGAAACCTGCGACCACGCCAGTGAGATGTGACAATTACGGCGAACGCGACTACGTGAGCCAAAACTGTCCAATGAAAAACCATAGTCCCAAGTGCTTTAAATGTAGAGAACGGGGTCACGTCGCACCAAAATGTCCGAAAAATATAACCGCAGGTAAAGAGAGCAATGCAGTAATAGGTGTCGCGCGCCGTAAATACCTAAAAAAAATACTGCTTGATGGTCGCGATATTGAACCACTAATAGATCCCGGAAGTGATTTTAGCTTAATTAGTGCATATGAGTATATTAAGCTGGGTTTGCCGAAAATACAGTCGGGCGATTTGAAATTTGCTGGTGTGGGTTCCACCAACAATCCGACGTTGGGAGAATTCGAAGTGAAAATCACCGTAGATGGGCACGCGTACCCGATTCACGTTCAAGTCGTCTCAGACACGATACTCAGACAGAAAATGTTCATACAGAAAAATTTCCTGGGCGGGGTAGACACTCGTTTAAGAGGTGACTATATCACTATCAGTCCGCTAACGAATGACGCTAAGACGGGCAAATGCGCCGTGTCGGAAATATTTAAAATTGATGTAACCGATGATGAAACCCGCAAAGTAAATCTCGTTGACATCAGTCGAGTGAGAGATCCCGACCAGCGCGAAGTGATACAAAACCTTGTAAATAACTATAAGCCGAACGAAAATCGCGAGTCGAACGTAGAGACGAAACTTGTGTTAAAAGACGATGAGCCGGTGTATCAGCCCGCGAGGCGGTTGATGGCAAACGAGAGAGAGATAGTTAACGCGCAAATCGATAAGTAGATCACCGAAGGGGTAGCACAACCTTCTACATCCGATTACGCTTGTCCGGTGGTGCTTATCCGAAAAAAGGACGACTCGTTTAGATTGTGCGTAGACCACGCCGAGAGAATGAAAAAAATTGTCGAAGAGATATATCCTATACCGATAATCGAGGATCAGCTAGATTTGCTGCAGAGTGCGCGAGTTTTTAGCAACCTCGATCTGGAAAACGGATTTTTCCACATTCGTATGGAGGAATCGAGTCGAAAGTCTATGGCCTTTATTGTGCCAGATGGCCATTTCGAGTTCTTGCGGGTCTTTCGGTCTCTGCAATTCGCTGGGGGTGTTTCAGCGATTCGTGAACACGACTTTGACGGAGCTGATGCGAGAGGGAATAGTGCTGGCCAATATGGATGACCTGATTGTTCCATTCGACGACGTGAAGAGCGATATTGCGAACCTGAAGCGAGTCAAGACGGCTGCGCGCGAAGCAGGTTTAATTATAAACTGGAAAAAGTGCTGTTTTGTACAAAACACTGTAGAGTTTCTCAGACACGTGATAAACAACGGTCGTGTTCGACCTTTGGATCGTAAGACTGATGCCGTTCGACTATTCCCTGAGCCTACGACTGTCAAACAATTACAAAGTTTTCTTGTGCTAAGTGCATATTTCCGCAAATTCATACCCCATTATTCCACCATTGCCCGGCCGTTGACAAACTTATTGCGCGCAAATGTCAAGGTTTACTTTGGAGCTGTAAAGAGAGACACGATCATGAGACTTAAGGTGATGTTAAGCGAAAAGCCTATTTTGAACCTGTATCGAGTCGGAGCAGAAACAGAACTCCATACAGATGCTTTTGTACAGGGATATGGCGTGATTTTGCTTCAGCGATATGCCGATGATCAGAAACTTCATCCCGTGTACTATTTCAGCCGAAAGACGACCTTAGCCGAAGCGAACTATACTAGTTATAAATGAGAGGTCCTAGCGATAATCAAGGCGTTGAAAAGGTATCGCGTGTATTTGCTAGGGATATGGTTTAAAATCGTTACCGATTCCCGTGCATTCACACTTACGCTGCGTAAGAAAGATCTTTGAGTACGTGTCGCGCGATGGGCGCTACTCCTGGAGGAGTTCCAGTACACGATACAGCAGCGACCAGGGAAAAATTTGGCCCACGGAGACGCCCTCAGTCGAAACCCTCTTCCGACGTGTTTCGTGGCCAATGAAGCTGAAGCCGAAGTGGTAGCACGCCTACGGAAGGCGCAATACGACGACGAAGAAACCAAAAGACTTCGAGAGAGGGTACGGCGAAATGAGTCGAAAGAGTTCCTAATCCGTGGCAATTTGCTTTACAGAGAGTCCGACGGGGATATCGGTTTGGACATACCAAGACGGATGCAGACGCAAAACATACGAAGAGTACACGAGCGAGGTCATTTCGGCTCTGAGAAAACCGAAGCTTGTATACGTACCGAATATTGGATCCCCAACCTGCGAGATAAGGTTGAGAGGGTCGTGCGGAATTGCGTACCATACCTACTAGCCGAGAGAAAACACGGAAGACAAGAGGGCCTATTGAATCTGATCGAGAAAAGGAATGTCCCTTTGGAAACAATGCATATCGACTATCTTGGACCATTGCCCTCGACGAAGAAGTCGTATCAACACATCCTCGTGGTGGTCGATGCGTTTTCCAAATTTGTTTGGCTATACGCTACAAAATCGACGAGTACGGCGGAAACCTTGTTGCGTTTGAGGAAGCAAGCGACGATTTTCTGCAACCCAAGACGTATTATATCTGACCGAGGAACAGTGTTTACGTTGAACGATTTCAAGGAATATTGTCCTGATTACCACGGGAATTCCCAGGGCTAACGGCTAAGTCGAGCGCCTCAACAGAAGTCTTATCCCGCTGCTGACGAAATTGGCGGCACCAAAGCTAAGTAAATGGTATAAGCACCTGGACGTGGCGCAACAGTGCCTGAACGCGACCTCTCATCGCAGTATCGGTACATCACCGTTTTAACTTTTTTTGGGGACGCACCCGCGACTGAAAGATTACCACGACATTCGAGAATTATTAGAGGTGGAGGAGATCTCATCTTTCCAAGAGGCATGAGATGAGCTTTGAGCACAGGAGAGCGAAAAGATATTGAAAATTCAGCGCGAGAATCGGAGGACGTTTAACAGGAAAAGACGAGGAGCGAGGAGCTACTGCGATCGCTATTTGGTGGCCATCAAGCGCACTCAGCTAGGGCCAGGCCTGAAGGTCGCCCATAGCTACCTTGGTCCCTACGAAGTGCTAACGATACTTCGCAACCAGCGGTACCTGGTTCAAAAGATTGGTGAGGGCGAAGGTCCTCAATGAACCTCCACTTTGGGTGAGTACATGAAACCGTGGATCGACGAGACAAGTGACGGCTCATCCGAAGAAAAAAGCGAGCTCAACAACGGTGAGAATAACGACGTGGGCGAAGACATTCGGGGACGAATGCCCGTTCGGGAGGGCCGGCTGTAGGGAGATTTTCCCGGAGCTCGGTCGATATCGCTAGTAGAGAGAATAATCCCATCGCCGCGCTTAGAGCGCGACTAATAAGGGAAAAATCGCGCGTTTTGGATGTAGTCTCGAAGCGACCGTGGAAGGTGTAGATCGCAAATTATTCGTAACAGAGAGTCTGTGTTGTACGATCGCTGGAAGTAGTCGTTGTACGCGCTGCGAAGCAAGAAATCCGTTATTATTATTATTATTATTAAAGAATAGTATAATATCAAGGGTCCACGTCTTCATCCATTTCCCTCCCCGTCGTGTTTCCTACATATATAGGGTCGGAAGGTTTTATACTATGTATGATTGCCATTGCTTCCTTCTCATGAGTATCGTAACGTAGAGTTGCCCCGCGTAATACGCGCGACATGAAAGCTATAGGTCTATCATTCCCGATTCCCCCTTAAGATAGAACGCAGCCTAGTGAGAAACCGGAAGCGTCTGTTGTAATAAGAGGTTTTTCGAAATCGGGATATTGAAGGATCGGGGCTTCGCACAACTTATTTTTCAACATTTCCCAGGCGTTTTGAGTTTCAGCAGTCCAACTAAAATCAATCTTTCCTTTTGAAAAATGAGTCAGTAGCTTTGCGATTTTTGAGAAATCTTTGATGAATCTGCGATGAAAACCGGTTAAACCCAGGAATTGTCGAATGTTTTTGATATTTTTGGGAATCGGAAAATCCTTGACTGCCATTAGTTTGCTTGGATCAGGTTTTAAACCGTCTTTACCAATGATGTGTCCGAGGTAGCTAACTTCCGGTCTAAGGAATCGGCACTTATCCGGTTGTAGTTTGAGATTTGCTTTTCGTAATCGATTCATTAATTCTTGAATTTTTGTTCCGTGTTCCTCTCGATTTTTGGCATATTAGGTCTACAACTTTGCTCTCGCCGTTTTCCAAAAGATGGTGGTAGAAGTTGAAATATATTAATTACAGATCTCAAACACTTTGTTTTGACATTTGTAAATATAATCCTACTTTGATATAACTTAATTTGTGTTTGCATCATAATAAAATATTTATTGAATATGTCCGAATTTAAACCGAATTCTCGTCATTTGCGGGAAGTATTGCTTTTTTATTTCCATATGAAAAAATATGCGGCTGACGCTCAGCGGATTATCTTTGATACTTATGGTAAAACGGCTATTAGTGACAGAACGTGTCGGAAGTGTTTCCATGGCTCAAAATGACTCGAACGTTACGCTTTGCATTTGGTGGGACCAACTTGGCGTAATTTATTATGAGCTCCTGAAACCGTCTGAAACCATCACAGGTGAGCGTCATAATACGCAATTGATGCCCTTCAGCCGTGCTCTAAACGAAAAACGGCCACAGTACAATGAGATACACGATAAAGTTATTTTACAGCATGACAATGCTAGACGTAACGTTCGAAACGTTGAAATGGGAAGTTTTACCTCACCCGCTGTACTCTCCAGCTGTTGCGCCGTCTGATTTTCACCTATTTCGCTCAATAGCACACGGCCTTGCTGACCAACACTTCAGCTCGTATGAAGAAGTGAAAAAGTGGATCGACTCATGGATCTTATCGGAACATGAAGAATTTTTTCGCCGCGGGATTTGCTTGCTGCCCGAGAGATGGGCCTAAGTAGTAGCTAACGATGGACAATACTTTGAAACTTAATGTATGTAATTGTTTTGTTGTAATAAAGCCTCAAATTAATAAAAAAAAATGGCGGCAGCAAAGTTGTAGACCTAATAGATTACGATATCGTCGAGGTAGACAAAGAGGGATACCCCTTGCAGTGCACTCAACACGATATCCATTAATCGCTGGAAAGCCGCCGGGGCGTTTTTGAGCCCGAAGGGCATTCTTGAGAACTCGTAACGCCCGTATGGGGTAGGGCAAGCGGTTTTTTGTTTGTCTTCGGGGTTCATTTGGATTTGATGGAAACCGGAAGCTAAGTCAAGGACTGAAAAATAATTTGCATATCCCAATTGATCTAGAATATCCGTTATATTTGGCAACGGATATGAATCGCCGATTGTTTTTTCATTTGGAGCGCGGAAATCAATGACCATACGCCAACGTTTATTACCATTGGAGTCTTGTTTTTGGGGACAATCCAGACAGCGCTGTTGCTTGGTGACTCGGAGTGATTTATTATTTCGGTCTCTAATAGCTCGTCCACTTGACGTTGGACTTCGCCTTTGAGCGCTTGAGGGAACCGATATTGTTAGGTGGTTATTGGTTGAACGTCGATCGTAGGAATCTTATTACACAGCACGTGTGTGGCTTCGAGAGGTTCGCCTTTTATGTCGAATCTGTCCGCGTAAATTTTGATTATTTTTTTGACGTGGTCTAGCTCATCTGGAGCGAGATGATCCAGCCGTAAAAGATGTTGTATGGTTTTTTAGCGCTCTGAGTCACTTTTGCAAAGAATTTGCTTAGAGGTGGGAATAGAAGTTACTTTGTTTTCTTGATCTCTTTTTGACTATTGGTTTTTGGTTTTCATGGATTTTGGTTCCTGATTATTGTTATGATTTGGATTTGGTTTTTCCGCGCTACTGAAATTTTCGGACTCCTCCAGTTCAGTGTTCTCGTTGGAACAATGATAAAGGTTTGGAACGACATTTTTATTGGCCTTTTTGGGCTCTGGAATGGCGTAGCTGACTTGCAGTCTACGATGGAACTGAGAAGATCACGAGGCGTTGAATCAGGAACAGATTTTTCTTTTTTCATGGAATCGATTTCAGCGTTGGTTTTTGTCAAATCATGGATCATGTAAAAATCCTCTAATTTTACGACTGGTACGATCAGTCGTACGGGGTCATTGGTGGTGTTGTATACACTTAAATGGGCTTTACCCTGGACAGTTATTACTAGACAATCGCCTGCATAAACACCGTTGCTGATTTTTAAAGGGGATAGATAACCCTCTTGCAAGTTGTGATCTTCTATTCTACGTATAAGGATGTTTCTGAACCTGCAGGAATTTCCATAATTTGATCGAGTTCATTTACTTTTTCAAAAGGCCATGATTCGCCTCCCCATTCGAGGCATTTTGATTCGTAATTTAGTTTGGCTTTTGTGCCGAAAAAATACCGAGATCCCAGTAAACCGGGATACGGAAGCGGTATCTCATCTGGTATAATGTGGAACAGGGACTCGAAATCGAGTACACGATGCAATACCCTCCATAATGCGAACACTGGTAGTTCGGATATACTGGTTAGTTTAACGACGTCGGTTTCGTTAGCGCCTACCAGGTTCTTCGTGTATTCCTTTTTGATCAGATTGGGGATGGCACTTGAATCTAACAACATTGAAACTTGCCCCTTTTCTGGTAGTGCTCCGATATACAACGAGGGCAGTTTGTCGAAATTGTCGGCATTTATTGAATAGGTAGGATAACCTCGTTCGTGGTTGCTGTCGTGACGGGATTTGCCGGACGCGTTGGGTTCGGGGAACCGCTCGGCTCGTCCGTCCGAGAGGTATGCGTCCCGTTTCCCGACTTATTATGGGAGTTATTGTACTCACGGGTATGACAATTATCTAATGTATGCCCCACGCGTTTAAAGTATCGGCAAATGAGCCGTTCATTGTTCGAATTATTATTCGCGTTGTTTTTAAATTTGAAGCACTGGCCAGCTGTATGGCCAATTTTGTATCATAATTGACATTCGGGTGCATTATTTTGGCGCTGATGATTATTAAAAAAGTTGGAGGATTTGCCACGTGTGGGACAAGCGGAGGCCGTGTGGCCAGAGTTTTCGCACAGTTGGCAAATTATTGGGCTTGATTGGCGATTTGCGTAACACCGATCTGCGGTGTGGCCTTGGCTTTTACATATTTGGCAGGTAAAGCTGCAAACCGACATGCCTCTGTTAAACAATTATCCTTCTTACAAATATTGCAGGTCCTCAGCAGTTTTGATTAAACAGGTTTTTCGGGCTTGACAGAGGATGAGTGGAGTTGATTTCGCGACGCAAGTTCGCGTTCGATTTGGATTGCCTGGTCAATTGCAATTGAAACGTTTCCACATGGAGGAAGTCGTTGCTCGATTTTTTCTTTTAAATCGCGCTTAAAACACGTGAGGCAGTAGTTGCCTACAGTTGTTTTGAAGGCGTCGTCTTCGACCCCATTATTAGCAAGTTTTCGCGCCTCTACTATTTCTCTCGCCTTTTTTGGTATGTTTGACGAAAATTCCATTACGCTTTCGTTATTCGCTTGGCATAAATTACTGAGTTCTCCCAGCAATTGAACTTCGGACTTATTTAGGGTGTATATTTTCTTGAGAAATTCAATGAGACCTTGTATCGTTTCGAACTTTGTTCCGCACACGGCTTCTCTGGCTAAATTTTTGAGTTTATTTCTTACTAGTTTGACTAGGTGTTTTTCGGATTCGGACTGTAGCATATATTTAGCGTCCTCGTATCCAGTAACGACTTCTGAGAATGGGATATTTTCCCCGTCAAACTCGGGAACGCAGCTGATAGTGTCTTTTAGAGAGATAAGTTGATTCGTACCTAACGCCATGGTTATTGAGTTTTTATTTCCTTGGTTCTCAGTTAAATCAAAGGTTTTCATTGACCTTTTCTTTGGTTCAAGACCGGATAGCAAAGGGGTATTGGCACTGCGCAATGAATATTGTGACGTGTTAACTAAATCTTCAGTAACGTTTAGGTTTGGCAAACTAGATGATTCGTCTTCGGACATTGATACGGATGGCACATACCCTTTGAAAATCCCGGACGAGCCCCCAAAAATTAATATGTCACGTCCTGAAGGGACATGAGCATATATGTTGTTGTTTTCCTCTTTTGAGCCTACGCATGGCGTAATAGCACGGGACGAGGATCAAGGGGAAGTGCTATGGTGATAGTGATAAAGAATTTGGACCAAACTAGGATATGGGACAAATTCGGTAAACTCGTTTTAACTGCATACTGATTTTACTACAATTAAGAGATCGGACCAAGAAGTCCGCCGGAACGATGAGAACAATATAGAGTAAAACAAGTGTCGCTTACATTGGATGATAGCGCGTGATACTCGCGCTTGCTCGCTGTTTTTCTTTTGTCACCGCTCGTGAATTCGAAGCCCTAGCTGCAGCCTGGTGTTGGTGCGATTATTTTTGTATGAGACGGTCGAACGTACTCTTGAGGTTATATGTGTGTTCTTACAATTACACGATAACGAGATACGATGTTTAAAGGTATATGATCGCGATACACAATTAAATGTAAAGAATAACTCGGGTATATTTCTGAATATTTCAATATAAAAATTTATAAGTTCGCAAAAGGAGTAGATGTGATACGCGCAACTTGTTCGCAAATAGGTAGTTAATTCACCTTTTCTGTAGGAAGGTTGTCGGAAGACTGAATTGCAGGAGGAATCTTTTGTCAAGTGCAATTTTAGGAGGGGATGACTTATGGGAGGAAATACCTTAAAGAGGGGAGGACTCGATTGATGCATTTCTTTCTGGATTGGTCAGGGACGTATAGCGTAATTCGCGATCGGTTGCAAGGCGATGCATTTTTGCATACATATATAAATTCGTAGAATCGGTCTTATATGCATTTTATATGATAGAGGTTGCATCGCAAGGTAGTAGACCTTTGTTCCGCAATTCGGCGAAA
>JAPYZJ010005883.1:0-10816 GCA_030522765.1 Ophioninae sp. B BG-2022a
CTAACTTATACTAAATTGTAGGTACTTGAACTTAAATTGGATTCTAACTTAGAATAGTTTCTAACTTATACTAAATTGTAGGTACTGAAACTTAAATTGGATCCTAACCTAGAATAGTTTCTAACTTATACTGAATTGTAGGTACTTAAATTTAAATTGGATCCTAACCTAGAATAGTTTCTAACTTATACTGAATTGTAGGTACTTGAACTTAAATTGGATCCTAACCTAGAATAGTTTCGAACTTATACTAAATTGTAGGTACTCAAACTTAAATTGGATCCTAACCTAGAATAGTTTCGAACTTATACTAAATTGTAGGTACTCAAACTTAAATTGGATCCTAACCTAGAATAGTTTCCAACTCATACTAATTTGTAGGTACTTAAATTTAAATTGGATCCTAACCTAGAATAGTATCTAACTTATACTAAATTGTAGGTACTGAAACTTAAATTGGATCCTAACCTAGAATAATTTCAAACTTATACTAAATTATATGTACACTTATACTTTAATAAGATCCTAACCTAGAATAGTTTCTAACTTATACTAAATTATATGTACTTCTACTCTAATTAGATTCTAATCTAGTATAGTTCCTAACATATACTAAATTATATATACTGAAACTTAACTCAGATCCTAACTTAGAATAGTTTCGAACTTATGCTAAATTCTACGTACTTGAACTTAAATTAAATCCTAACCTAGAATAGTCCCTAACCTATACTACATTACATCCTAAACTAGAACAATTCCTGACTCATGCCAAATAAGATCCTAACCTAGAATCCTCCCAAACTTATACTAAATTCAACGTACTTAACCTCAAATCAGATCCTAACCTAGACTAGATCTAAACCTAGACTAGATCAAACTCCAGACAACATCCTAACCTAAAATAATTCCTAACCCACTATAAATCCAAATCTAAGCCAGCCTCCAACAAAAACAATATTTTTATTCAGTTTACTAATTAGTTGACAATACATTTTCTAAAAGTCGTTAGAATCCTGCACCACCTGATTAAAAAAAAACCCTAGACTGCGAGAAATCTTCAAATTTCCCACATGCCTTAATTTCCCCATAAGATTTCGATCCCACGTGATAAAAAAATCAAAAATATTTTTTTTCCTGACTGGGCCTGGGGACAGTGTGAAATAAGGGATAAATCAAGCCCGGGAAAGAACTGAGTGTCATAACGAACGAGAATGAGGATCACGAAGAGAGAAGTAGGAAAAGTCCGATATACGAGGTCGATCGACTCAGGATTCACGGTCGGATACGAAAATCTCTATTTCTGTCTTCCTCTATCACTTCCAGTGAAGTAGCGAGGACTTTGTGCCTCTATGGAGAGAATCCACGTTTATGAGGTGTAAGCTGGTGCTCGACGAGGTCTCTTCGAGTTTACCAGACTTCGAGACGATCCTTCGCGAAAGGATCTTCCAACAACGTGGCTCTTCCGTTAGGATCAGCCTCTTTAATGTTTCACCCAAGATCCCCAATAACCGTCATTCTTTTTGCTACTGCACTACCTCCTCTTGCGATAGCTTTCAACGTGTTCTCGACCCAATCCTTACCAAGAACTCTACACAATCTCTGTATCCACCATTACTGATCAAAACCCAAAATAACGTTTTTTTTTACTGGAAATCAAACCCAAAATAACGTTTTTTTTTTACTGGAAATCAAACCCAAAATAACGTTCTTTTTTTACCAGAAATCAAACTCAAAATAACGTTTTTTTTTACTGGAAACCAAACTCAAAATAATGTTTTTTTTTACTGGAAACCAAACCCAAAATAACGTTCTTTTTTTACCAAAAATCAAACTCAAAATAATGTTTTTTTTTTACCGGAAACCAAATCCAAAATAATGTTTTTTTTTTACTGGAAATCAAACCCAAAATAATGTTCTTTTTTATTGGAAATCAAACCCAAAATAATGTTTTTTTTTAAATGGAAATCAAACCCAAAAAAACGTTTTTTTTTACTGGAAATCAAACCCAAAATATCGTTCTTTTTTTACCAAAAATCAAACTCAAAATAATGTTTTTTTTACCGGAAACCAAATCCAAAGTAATGTTTTTTTTTACTGGAAATCAAACCCAAAATAACGTTCTTTTTTTTACTGGAAACTAAACCCAAAATAATGTTTTTTTTTACTGGAAACCAAACCCAAAATAACGTTCTTTTTTATTGGAAATCAAACCCAAAATAACGTTCTTTTTTTAACCGGAAACCAAATCCAAAATAATGTTTTTTTTTACTTGAAATCAAACCCAAAATAACGTTTTTTTTTACTGGAAACCAGACCCAAAATAACGTTCTTTTTTTACCAGAAATCAAGCCCAAACAAACCTTCAATCAAGTTCCGAGTACCGGCTGCTCTTCTTTGGAAAACCGTAGAAACGGCTTTTTCAATCCCAAACAATCTCGTAATGAACGATCGAGAACTACGACAGGTTTAAAATTTCAAAATTTTTGGGAATTTCTACTATATTTTTTGGGCAATTTAAGATATTTTGGGATTTTTTCAAACCCAAATAAACAAACCCAAAAAAACCCAAACAAAAAATTGTACAACGTAATCAAAGACTGAATTCATCAATCCAAACAAATTCCACATCAATCTCGTCACTACCAACCTCATAAAAAAATTCCTAAAAACAGTCTTTTTTTTCATTCAAAGTAGAATCCTGCTTCAAAGTTCGTACCTTAATAACTCAAAAACTAAGGGGTCAAAAATTCTGAAATAATTCACGTATCTCAATGATACCACGAGCTACAATCGTTGAAAATTTGAAAATTTTTGGTAATTTTTAAAACCCTTTTAGCAGCCCCGGAACTCTTTCTAACCTAAAAAAAACCAGGAATTATCGACTTTGACGACGAATTTACGAGGTTGATGGGGATAAATTCGCAGGGTTTTGCCGACTCGGATACAGTGATGAATCAGTGAGAAAAAAAAACGTGTTGGAATAAAACAGGTAGGTTTGAAAAAAAAGTGTAGACTGCTTGGTCGATGAGAACTCTTGGACGAAGAACTGCTACCACTTTTGCTCTCCACCTGTGCGACTAATTCCCTCCTCGAGGATGCTCCTTGTAAATCCACTTGGAGATAGACATCTGTGGGATAGACAGGGAGAGTTGCCACTTCGTGTAATACACTGGCTACACGAAAACGAGCGTTCAGTGATCGAGGATCACCGAAAAAGGAGACGAGTTCCTTAACCACACACGATGCCACACCTTTCACCGTTCAAACGACTCGAATCGACACATTCACGAGCAACCTTTTTTTTTTTTATCTTCTTTTTCCCCACTTTTTTCTAAAACGTTCCAAAAAGAAAATTACAACTCCCGGGATAGGTAAAACGTACTCCGAATTGCCAACCCAAACGGAAGAACTCCAGCTGAAATACCAGAATTCCATCTGTTGCAAATTTTACGATAAAATTTATTTTACTAAATTATTTTACAATTTTTCGATTTTTGTTTTTTTTTTCCGCAGAAAAATCGTGGTAGAAACGAACGATAATTTTTTGAGTCCTGGTTTGGACGTTTATAATATATATATATATATATATTAATGAAAAAATAATTTGTGAAATGCTGGAAATGAGGAAGTGAAAATGAAAATAAAAAAAGAGAAAATAATTCATGCATTATTATGCGATAAAAAGATATAAATTAAAAGATTCAATCTAACGAATTTAATTATAAGTACAATCTCGACTCGGTCGGTAAACCTCGTCTGCGCCTTAACGTCAAAATCTCAACTTCGACAGCATCAACATTGACGAAAAATTCAAACCTTGATGAGTTCGTAATTCCAAATCCTGACAAAACATTGCTGATGAAACTTCGAAAAGCCCAAACAAACCCAACCAAACCCAGCCAAACCCAGCCAAACCCAAACAAGTCAAACCACAGTCAATCGCCATAAAAATCATGCCACTTTCCAACACTTGGATTCCATGACCACAAAATTCACCAAAAAATTCAAAAACTCAATTTCGGTCACCATAAGCATTCCTCTCCAGGAATTTTCATCACCGTTCCGTTTGGGTTCCATCATTACTCTCTGAAAATGACCAACTGGACGACTACGTAAAAATACGAAATCTCGTGATTTCGCGATGGTGGATCACAAGAAGTTGAATTGGATTGAGTTGGAAAAATGATGATCGCGTCTATTGGCAATGGATGCAATGGAACATCCAATAGGCAATGGATGTTCTTCCGGTCTTTTAGGCACAGCAATGTGTCGCGAAAGAAGGAAAACTCTGGTTGATTGCCGGGAGGCGATAATGGGCTCCCCGCTAGGGTGCGACGTACCAACCTTCAACCAACTATCCATTATACCAGTTCTTACCTTCAACCTATATCGAAGACGTTTTATAGATGCTCACAGCAGCTTTCTATCCTACTATACAAATGCCTTGCTGGCTCCCTTCCCTCGATCTTTACCAACCTCCAACCTCCCTTCCTCTTCTGTTTTCTCGCTGGACTTATGCTCCCGCAGAAACTAGAATGCGAATAAAAAGAAGGCGCAGGTATGGTAGGAGGCGGAGGTGATGCAGTTCGACGGGCTTTTGCACGTAGGAAGAACCAACCGAGACTCCGAAGAGAAATAAGACACTGAGAGAGCCCTCGAGTTATGCTGGTTATGCGACCAGTGGCTCCCATTCGTGATCTCTCCCAACTATCCTTCATTCACCGAGTCTAGAATTTCGTTTCGTCCATTCGTTTGTCGTTGATAGGATTGGTGGTTCGAAACCTCGAAGATTCGGATTTTATGACCACGAAGGCAAATTAAACCCAAACGAGGAGAAACGAACTTAAATTTTTGGGGATTTTATGATCAGGGATGGGAATTCAAACCAAACGAACAGAAACTCGAGTATTGGGGTTTTTATGATCGGGAAAGGGAATCGAATCCAAACGAACTCAAATATTGGGGTTTTTATGGCAATGAATGGAAATCAAGCACAAACGAACGCGAATCCAAATATTAGGGATTTTATGATCATGAATGGGTATCAAACCCAAACGAATTCGAATATTGGGGTTTTTATGGCAATGAATGTAAATCAAACCCAAACGAACCCAAAAGAACTCAAATATTGGGGTTTTTATGGTCATGAATGTAAATCAAACCCAAACGAACCCAAACGAACTCAAATATTGAGGATTTTATGATCATGAATGGGAATCAAACCCAAACGAACTCGAATATTGGAGTTTTTATGATCATGAATGTAAATTAAGCACAAACGAACCCAAATCCAAATATTAGGGATTTTATGATCATGAATGTGAATCAAATCCAAACGAACTCGAATATTGGGGTTTTTATGATCATGAATGTAAATCAAACCCAAACGAACCCAAAAGAACTCAAATATTGGGGATTTTATGATCATGAATGGGAATCAAACCCAAACGAACTCGAATATTGGGGCTTTTATTATCATGAATGTGAATCGAACCCAAACGAACCCAAACGAACTCAAATATTGGGGATTTTATGATCACGAATGAGAATCAAACCCAAACGAACTCAAATATTGGGGTTTTTATGATCATGAATGTAAATCAAGCACAAACGAACCCAAATCCAAATATTAGGGATTTTATGATCATGAATATCAATTAAACCCAAACGAACCCAAACAAACTCAAATATTGGGGCTTTTGTTATCACGAACGTAAATTAAACCCAAACGAACCCAAACTTAAATATCAGGAATTTTATTTGTTTGGGTAAAATTCAATTAAGCAAAAATTCAACAAATTTTCAATAAAACATATTCAACAAATTTACGAAAGCTGGATTTTTCTAAACTTTGTCGTTTTCCGTTTTCATTTTGTTTTTTTTTTTAAACAAAATGAAAAACAAATTAAAACAAAAGGAATTAAACCAAAACGAACCCAAACTTAAATATCAGGAATTTTATTTGTTTGGGTTTGTTTGGGTAAAATTCAATTAAGCAAAAATTCAACAAATTTTCAATAAAACATATTCAACAAATTTACGAAAGCTGGATTTTTCTTAACTTTGTCCTTTTCCGTTTTCATTTTGATTTTTTAACGGCTGCTTTTCGAGCTAAAATTGTTCAAAAGCTGGCTACGTTTTTTTTTTTTTTTTTCGTTTTTTGTACTTCCCTGACTTTTTCGATGGGAAACGAGAAATCAAGCGAGTTTCCTGTCTGAGCTCGTTTTTTTTTTACTTTTTCCCAATTGGCCACGTCCCATCCGAGACCCTTCCATTCTGGTAGACCAAACTCGAGATTCTCTTTGACTTTCAGACCTGAAATAAGTTCGTTAGTTGACGAAGACGAGACGAGATAGCGGAACGAGTTTTTTCCTCGAGTTCTCGAACTCCCGAAGGAGCTACTTTCGAGCCACGTGAAAGAAACGCTATCCAACATTTTCTATACCTGTCAATTCTGACACGGTTCGTTTTCTGGCCTCTTCGATTTTTCATACTCGACGATCTTCGCAAAAAAAAAATCCCCATTTCCCATTCCTTTTTGCCAACTCCTAACGTCATGAAAAATAATAAAATGCAATTTTGATGACTGGCGAAAAATGTGAACGTTTAGAGGCCCTGAAAACTCATTTGCATCGTTCAATACTTTCAAAATGATTTTTTTATCGCTTGGGTTTGATTTTTTATTTTTTTTTATCGATTTCGTTAGTATTTCGAATAATCAACGAAATTTTGGAAAATTTGAGGTACTCGATGATTATACATGAATTATTTAGTAATTTTTATTTTTATATCTCTTTATTTTATTTTTAATTGTTTTTTTTTATTAAATAATTTAATAAAATTGTTCGATAAAAAAAAACGATTAAAAATAAAATAAAGATTCAAATTCAAATAAAATTCAAAATTCAATTCGAATAAATAAAAAAAATCTAATATTGACAATGCATTAATAAATATTCAGTTATTGGTGCTTCATTGGCCAATAATAAGTTGATTTTTCATTTTTAGTGTCGAATTGGTTGGTATTTTGAATAATCATCGAAATTTTGGAAAATTTAAGGTTCTCGATGATGATACACAAATTAATTGGTTATTTTTATTTTTATATCACTTTATTTCATTTTTAATTGTTTCTTTATTAAATAACTTAATAAAATTATTCAATGAAAAAAAAACTATTAAAAATAAAATTCAGTTCAATTCAGAATTCAATTCGAATGAATAAAAAAAATGCAATATTGGCAATCCATTAATATATCAAGCAATTGGCACTAAATTGGCCAATGGTAATTAATAATCCAATAATTAATGGCACATCAACACGAACTACAGTTGATCACGTGGAGAGTTAAAACCTTTCAAAAAATTAATAAATTTATCAATAATTATATTAATAATATTTATTAATATAATTATTATAATTATTATGAATATTTATTAATAATAATTATAAATTATGAATATTTATTAATAACTTATTAATAATATTAATAATAAATTAATAATTAATTAATTAATTATTTTTTCAAATTATCAAAAAATTCCTGAAGATCGTGGCTACCCTTTGATGATTTCAGGAAGAATTTAGTGTTTGAAGATTGGGACCGAAGAAACATTGGGATCAAGGCTGTACGATCGAAATGTTTGAATCCAAATCCGGTTGGAAGATGAAGAGGAAGGCGAATGAAGAAGAAAGGCTGGGTTGTATGATCGATGAGAATTGGATCGAGTTGCCTTGATAGTGAGGAGGACTATGCAGATCTCACGGATTCCACATCGGTGAAAGCAGCTGTGGGATCGACTGTGTGATCGTAGGTGACGTTACCGAGAGTTCTCTCTTCGGCCAGAGAGTTCTACTCTACGAGAGATCAGAGCCAGAGTACTCTTGTTAAGTCATTGAAGAAAAGCATGCCGGTGTACGAACAGAATAGCCCGGAAGTCGCCCACTTTGCCTTACATGGAACGTTCCGTTTCACACGAGATTCTTTAGGATAACTTCGCGAATGATTGATCAACTCGCCTGGCTTTTCAGATATATTACAGGATGGATGAATTTTTAAGAAAAAAAAAAAAAAATCGACGAAATTCTTCAACATTTTTCGACTTGTTGATGAAAAAAAAAAGGAAAAAAAAATGCACAAATTATTTTCGAATTTTTCGAACATTTGATTTTGTAGTAATTTTGGTCAGTTTTAACTTAGCTTTAGGCCAATTTTAGGACAGTTTTAAGTTACTTTTAGGTTAGTTTTTGTTTAGATTTAGTTGTTTTTTTTTGGGTTTTTTTGGGTTTAGTTTTAAGTTACTTTTAGATTAGCTTTGGTTTAGCTTAACTTTGGCTTTAGTTTGGTTTTAGTTCGGTTCCAGTCGTAGTTTTCGTTCAGTTTTAATTCTAGTTTTAGTTTAAGTTTTAGTTCTGGTTTTACTTCAGTTTTAGTTCTAGTTTCAGTTTCAGTTTTAGTTCTAGTTTTAGTTATAGTTTTAGTTCAGTTTTAGTTCAGTTTTAGTTCTAGTTTCAGTCTTAGTTTTAGTTTCAGTTTCAGTTTTAGTTCAGTTTTAGTTCGGTTTTAGTTCTAGTTTCAGTTTTATTTCTAGTTTTAGATCAGTTTTAGTTCTAGTTTCAGTATTAGTTTTAGTTTTAGTTCAGTTTTAGTTCAGTTTTAGTTTTAGTTTCAGTCTTAGTTTTAGTTTTAGTTCAGTTTTAGTTCAGTTTTAGTTCTAGTTTCAGTCTTAGTTTTAGTTTTAGTTCAGTTTTAGTTCTAGTTTCAGTATTAGTTCTAGTTTTAGTTCAGTTTTAGTTCTAGTTTCAGTCTTAGTTTTAGTTCAGTTGTAGTTTTAATTTTAATTCTAGTTTTAGTTCTAGTTTTAGTTCTAGTTTCAGTTTTAATTTTAGTTCAGTTTTAGTCCTAGTTTCAATTCTAGTTTTAGTTCTAGTTTTAGTTCTAGTTTTAATTATGGTTTTAGTTCAGTTTTAGTTCTAGTTTCAGTTTCAGTTTCAGTTCTAGTTTTAGTTCTAGTTTCAGTTCTAGTTTTAGTTCAGCTTTCGTTGTAGTTTTACGTCAATTTTAGTTTCAGCTGTAGTTTTAATTCAGTTTCAATTTTATTCAACTCTTCGTTTACTTGCCATTTAAAATTCGTCTTTACATTTACAAGATTGACATTATTAAACACGTATCGTTCATCAATCATTGTCAAACCAACCACGTATTAACTTTTCGACTACTATCCTAACCCCAGTTTTAAAAAAAAAATTTTAGAAAAACGCTATTTTCACACAGCCACACTTTTCCCCTGCGGAGGCAAGAGCCAGCGATGAAAAATGGTTTTGTCGCTTCGCTGATAAGAAAAAACAGGTATTGCAAAAGACGCAGAGGGGGAGGGGGAGGGGAGAGGGGCCACGAGGAAAATTAATGTCAGGGTTAAGTGGTAAGCTGCACGATCAATTCGCGACCTTTATTACCCGATGGGATTCGAACGTGGCGCAGCTGGGAGGCAAAAAAAGCAGAAAGAGAAAAAAAGAGAGAGAGAGAGATAAAGCAGAACGAGAGAAACAGGCTGGAGAAACAGTCACGGTTTAGACTCTGCACAAGCTCGTATGGTGGAGCTTTCCAATATCTGTAATTGCCAGAACGTGAAATTCAACGATATTTCACAATTTTCGTTTCCCCCTTAAGGATCGAGATATTCCATGATCGAGGGGTTGGAGGGAGGATGTTTTGGAGGATGGAGGTCCTGCGAATTCAAAAGTTGTCAAACGATAACCTTTTCGACGAAAAATTCAATATCTCAGCCAAAAAAAAATCGTACACCAATTTAGCCAAGGGAACTTTAAAGAGGACAAAACTAGCTTCAATTTGACGTTTCATTTGAATTTTTACGATTTTTTGGGTACCCGTTATGGCACTTTGAAAATTTGCCTTCTTTTTCGATTTTTCTGCTTGAAAAAAAATCGCAAAATTTTTTTCGAATTACAAAATTGAAGCTAACTATGTCCTCTTCAAAGATCTGGTCTTTAAACAGTGACACTACTGTTTTTCAAAAGCTGGGGTCCGATTTTCCAAAGTGACAAAAATCGAGATAAAACCGGATTTTCAAAATTACGTAGCAGCGAGAAAAAAAATCGAAAAATTATGAACAAAAGTGCAAAATGAAGCTGGATTTGTCCTCTTTGATAATCCGTTTGGTAAAGTGGAATTCAACGATATTTCACAATTTTCGTTTCCCCCTTAAGGATCGAGATATTTCATGATCGAGGGGCTGGAGGGGGGATGTTTTGGAGGATCGAGGTCCTGCAAAGGATAATCTGCATTTAACTGCTCTTTCCTGCTCGGTACACGTGTGTTCCAGCCAACCACGAAAGCCCGTGTGCTTAAGGGGAGATTTGTACGAAATTGTATTCGGTGATTCAAGCTTCCCGTATAAAAAAAAAAACCGATCAATTTTTAAGCCATCATAGTTTCGTGTTTGCGGTCTTAATCGCCGTCGATGAAACTCACCTTGCCAAAGGACGTTTCAAACTCGAACTTTGGTCTCACAGTACGTTTGGTCTTGTTTGGGTTGAAATTATCGAAGCAATTTTGGTGATTTTTTTTTATTATTGATTTTAACGATGAATTTATTGTTTGGGTTTGTTTGGGTTTATCATTGGTTTTATCGAAGCGAATTTTATTGATAATTTGGTGAATTTATTTATTATCAATTTGAACGATTAATTTATTATTTTATAAATTTGGGTTTGATTTGAAGAATGAATTTATTGTTTTATATTATTGATGAATTATTGGTTTTGTAGAATTGAATTTTATTGATAATTTGA
>JAPYZJ010005884.1:0-10816 GCA_030522765.1 Ophioninae sp. B BG-2022a
TCGAGCCCTCATTCGTTTGTTTGGGTTTGTTTGGGTTGGGCAAAAAGTAGATACATACGAGCGTAGAAAAAGACGCGAGTTAGAGCCCTCATTCGTTTGGTTGGGTTTGTTCGAGTTCGTTTTGGTTCGTTTGGGTTTGCGAGGCTACTTAGAGCCCTCAATCGTTTGTTTGGGTTTGTTTGGGTTGGCCAAAGAGTAAATACATACGAGGGTAGAAAAAAAGGCGAGTTAGAGCCCTCATTCGTTTGTTTGGGTTTGTTCGAGTTCGTTTTGGTTTGTTTGGGTTTGCGAGGCTAGTTAGAGCCCTCATTCGTTTGTTTGGGTTTTGTTTGGGTTGGGCAAAAAGCAGATACGTACGAGTGTAGAAACGAAGGCTAGTTCTAGAGCCCTCGTTCGTTTGGGTTTCACATTGAAATATGTAAAATGGATCGTGGTATGCGAGGAATGTACTCATACGGGTTGTGGGTATGACAATTGTGTTTCAGCAGCATCCTAACGCGACGAATAGTAGCGAGACAAGCGTGGGAGGAGCTTCCGGTGCATGCGGAAGTGGCGGTGTTCCAGTGCCAGCCGAGGCTGGTTGTAGCTCCCGCGGTGGTAGCAGCAGTGGTCAGGGCTGCGAGCAGCCCAGCCATCACGTCGGACAACCTCACACATCGAAGGAGAGCCACGCCAAGTTCAGGAAGGGATTACTCCAGCTGATGATGCACACGATCGATCCACTCCACGACGGTCAGTCCCGCGCCGGTATACCCTCAAATACTCTCTCACTCTCGCCTGTCTGCTCGCCAGCACGCTATCGATATAGCCAATTCTTTTATCGATATAGCCATTCATTGCTTATCTCCTTTTATTCTTTTTTTTTTTGTTTTCTTTCGTTATTTCATTTTGGAACAACGTTCCATTTTCATCAACATCGACCCTTCTGGGAGGACGAAACGTACCACCAAACTCGCCTTTGAAACTACTGCTATGTGAAAATCCAATTTGGTGGTATTAGCTAACCTGGTCTTGAATATGTGAATATCCGAAAATAGATTTTTGTTTTTTTCACATTGAAAACCGAACTTAATCCAAACTTGAGTTTGAAACTACTGGATTGTGAAATACACAATGCGATGGTATTAGCTAAAGTTTTCTTGGATATGTGAATATCCAGGAATGAATTTTTTTTTTTTAGAGTTCACTGCTTCGAAAGGAAAAAAAGGAACCCTCATGGAATCACTTTTTTGTCCGTCCGACCGTTCCATAGTGGCTTACACTTATATCCAGATAAAACTTTCGAACGACCTATCTTGTCGTCGTTTGCCAAAAAAAAATATTCGTTATCAACGATTCACGTTTTCCTCCACGTGGTTCCATGTTGGAACCATTTCACGTGCAATAACAACGTGCATCGTTGATTATAAATCTTTTTTTTTTATAATAAATGTTTTTGGAAATAATAACCAAGTACCACGTTCAGAAAGTGTTTCATTTAGAGTCGATTTATTTGCAAACCATGATCTTGCGGTTTCAGTTCGTATGATACACTTTGGCCAAGCAAAAAAAGGCTAAAAATTGTCGTACTACTTTCGTGATCAATTATACTTTTATTCTACCTAAGAATATCGATATATTGGTTATGTTAATGAAAGAATGTTTTCTCGTGATAATCTTTGATAATACTGGTCTGCAAGGAAACTGTTATTTAAACAAAAGATTGTAACGATCTAGATGTTCGTTTTCATTATCTGCTGTCACGTATATAATATTCTTTTTTAATTTGTTCAAAAACAACATAATCTTTTAAAAATATTTACATAAATATTGAAAATTGAAAATTTATAAAAAGAATTATTTTCTGCTTCTTAAAAAATCATATAAAAACAATACTATAATAAATAAATGAATATTCATGCTTATTGGAATAAATTAGTGTTTTTTTGAGCTCGTAAAATTTCGACATAAATCATTAAATCTTCAATAATTAAATAATTATATTAACCATTCAATAATTATTAAATCTTCAAAAAACAATAATTAAAATAAAAAATAAAAAGTTTTTTTTCCATACTAGCGTGATTAATGCCCGGAAAATATTTGATGATTTTGGTGGCCCGATAGTGATCTTTTTTGTTTGTGAAATTGAAAAGCGAAGTTTTGGTAACGCGAACTACGAACAAAACCGAGAAATCGATAATCTGAAAAAAGGGAAATAAAAAAAATAAAAAGAAAGATACAACAAATTACCTATTTGCCTCGTATTGGGAGAGCAAGAGTAAGAGGGCGAACATTAGGAAGAGACGGAAAGAGGAGGCCTGAACTTTCCGATATCCGTCACTAGGTGGTTGCAAATATTTGGAAATTGGGAGATATCTCTCTCTGCACAGTGGCCTACCATTCGAGTCGTATATACCCGCAAGATGGAAAATATTGATTAAAAGCATAACCCATCCTATCCTGGAATTGTGTAACCTCCGTGGGGAATAGCTGCGAGAATTGAGCTATGTGAGTATCGTTCACTGGGAATTTCCAGACACCGTAACAGATACCGATACATACCGATACCGGACATGCATTCGCCGAATTCTTTCACCTCGACGATGACCCTAAATCGTTAGCCTGGAATATACATTTGAGAAGAATTGATTGTAGACCATTGGGATTTTGGGAGAAAAAATAGTGTAGGGTAAAATGGTCTAGGAGTACGTATAGCTGATAAGAGTACGCGACAAACCGAAAGCTAAGTTTTTTTGTAATAAGAGGTGCTGTACTAAAAAATTCAATCCGGCAAAAACCCAGAAATTACGTAAGTTTAAATATAATATACATTGAGGTGTTTTTTAAAATTTAATTTAATATTTAATATTAAAATATTTGATATATCTAAAAAAATATTTTGATATTGAACTAGGTCGCCCCTTTAACCAAAGTGATGTACCAACTACGTAATATACCAAAAAATGTACGTATACATGCATAGTGGCCATCATTGCTCATATCTTGAGGGATAATAAAAATTAGTCTAGTGTTTTAATATTATAATATTCTATTAATATATAAAAATATTAAAAATAATATAATATTAAATATAACAAATATTTTAATATAATAATATTAATATTAAAATATTGAAAATAAATTTAAAAAATATTTTAGTATGAAACTATATTAAAAAAAAGTTCAATTTTAGTTTTTTAATATTATAATATTCTATTGATATATAAAAAATATTAAAACTAATATAATATTAAATACAACAAATATTTAAATATTTGCTTGTTTTAATATTAAAATATTTAATATATTAAAAAAATATTTTAGTATTAAACTAGGACGCCCCTTTAACCAAAGTGATGTACCAACTACGTGATATACCAAAGAACTCAAAAATGATTGGAGTCCCTATCGAAGATTGACAAGTCTTGACGATGATGCAATAAAAAAAAAGGAGAACCGTTGTTTTTGCGTGGAAGACGAGGCAATTAGTAAAAGCGTATCTCGTTAGGGACAGGGATGCCCAGCGATGGGGCAAAAATCCTTGTGGCTCCTTGAGAGTTGCCGCTAAGCGAGGGAATTGGCACGGCAAAAAGCATTTGCCGACCCAACTCTCGATCACGCTCCTATTCTTGCCACTCAACCTTTCGCACGGGACATTTGACATCAAACGTTCACGAGTCGCGAGGGAAGAAAAAAAAAACCCTCGTAAAGAGGGGAGAAAAAAAAGAACACGCTACATGAACAAATGTCAAGCTCGTTTATTTCCTTCGTATCTCGAATCAACGATTTAAAAAAAAAAGATCAATGAGCGAGGGTGAAAAGGGGAGATGATTTATTATGCTTTAGTAATCAGACTGAAGGGAAACGCTCATGGAAGTTTTACTGCGAGTTAAATAATGTTTCAACAAAAATATACGAGCGATCTTGAGAGCAAAAAAAAAATAATAATATCGACAAAAAATGTTAGCCCGTAAGCGACACGCGAATCAGCAATAAGACAGAAGAATAATTAGAAAATAAATATTCGAGACAAAAAACGAAATGAAAATACTGGACAAAAACGTCTGCGTCTGGAACGTCTTACATGTGACATAAAAAATGTTTACGAATATTTGTCACGAATCATTAAATATAAATGATTGTTGCAAATTGAATAATTAAATACATATAAATTAAGCAAAGTATTAATATAAATATTATATAATAATTGATAATTACATAATAATACAATAATTAAATTAAGTTTTATTCCGTGATTGAATCATGTAAAAAGTTCGATTTTTTACATTTAAAAAAGTGGAATAATAATAATGGTGATATAAAAAATATTAAATTATATTATTAATAGTCTAATATTCTAATAACATTAAATAGGAATCATAATGATAATAATGTAAAATAAAAACTATCAAGGAAATAAAATAATAATAATAAAAAATATAATTATTTAAAAAACCATGTAAACCATATAATACTTCTCTATCGGCACTTCTGTTCAAGCTTAGAAGAGTTATAGACAGAACTGCAGTCGTCGACAGCTGGAACAGGATCGGTATTGCAGGCGGTCGGTATTGCAGAACACGATTACATATTCCCATGGATTTCCGAAACGGCTCTTAAGAATTTCACAAAATTTGTCGAGACGACGTAAAATTGATAAACGAACAGTTGTCCACTTTATAAGTTTCTCGAAATTGAAAATAAAAAGTCAATTATCTCGTGATGATTTCGTGACTGAAATGACAGAAAATGAGAAGTTTGATGTTCCGAAATAGAAAGAAGAAGGACCACGTGCTCAAATTAAAAACATATATTTCATTGTTTCAATTGCTCAATTAATTCACATATTTGATAAAATATATGGGTATTCAAAATCAGTAGGTAAAATTGATAATTATGATAACAATTTTTGACGATCTTCGAGTGCGTTAGTTCCCACGAATTCCGGCAAGGCGCTCATCTCGCATTCCACAGTCTACACTTATCGATCAGTGTTGACCAACGATCGATCAGTGATGAAAGAACCTATATGAGAACTTCGAAGAAAGAGGATGCCTGATGACGAGTTGTTCGAATACAATCAAACAAGTTCGATTGCGTTTCAAAATCGATCAAGACAGAAAGAGAGAGGGAGAGAGAAGGAAAAGGAATGGTTGAAGGGTGGGGGTGAAATAGGGAGGGAGAGAATTCTGAACGCGCGGATTCTCGGGTTACAATCGATAGTGAGCTTTCTCGGTCAAGGCCGCGATACTGACTGACTCTCTCGCGACCGACTGAACGAAATGTGGCTACGTATTTCCCGAGCTGGGGTTTGCGAGAGTGCAAAAGAAAAAAAAAAGAAAAAGAAAAAAAAAAGATGTCGACTCGGGGTTTGGTAGCTCAGGGAGTGGCAAAAAGGAAATGGGTCGAGGGCGCAGAACTGAGGTGAAAGCTCTCAAAATATGGGCTGGAAAGAACATGACCCTTTCTTCGGTTCCAAACTATGGATCATCAAAGACGATCCTTTTATTGGCTCCAAAGAAATCGCAAAATATTCACCTTCTGTAAACACGTTTATTATATAAAAAAAAATTTGTCATTCATTATCTTCTCAGGGGAGAGGAGAACGTGCCGTGCTCAAAATTCCGAATTTTAATAGTCCGAAACTACAAATTTTGTAAAAATTTACGAAATTTTTTTAGGTTTGTTTGGGTTCAGTAGTTTGATTTGAAACCTTTGGTTTTAAGCAAACCCAAACAAACCCAAAAGTTTACGAAATTTGTAGTTTTGGTATATTCAAATTCGGAATTTTGAGCCTTCTGGTCATTCGAAGTTCGGATTTCCTATCCGACCTCAACGTGTCTATTATCAATCAGAATTCCATCATCAAATCTCGTTTTATATCTGGGCTGAACCCAATTCGTGATAAAGTTTGCCGACGATATCTAACCTATTTGTCACCAGATTCGATCATCACCGATACCACATACGACATTGAGGTCATGATCAAATTTCACATCAAAAGAGATCCATAGCTTTGCGGTTTGTTATTCGTACTGCTTCAAATCCAAAACACGTGGGGTAGAAAGCGATAAATTTTTTGATGACTTTGACATCGCTTTCGTGACCAAAGAACGTCGATCACATATCGAAAGGAACAGTCAATGTCCAAGATAGAGACGGGCTATCGTTTTCTTCATAGTCCTCGTCTGGTTAAGGGGTCGTTTAAAAAAACGAAGTGATCTTGATGGCACATCGAAAATTTCACCAGAAGAAACAATACGGCCATGATTTTTTTCTTATTTACATCTTTTTACTGGAACCTAAATAAATATCATGAAACTCGAAACTATTTTTTGATCAAGGGGCTGCCACATTTAAATTAAATGTGACTTTGATTTGTTTTCGAGAATTTTCGTTTTCCTAGCGTTTTCTTTGTCAAAGCTTTTGGCTATAACTCAACCAAACCCAAACAAACTCAAAACATCCCCTTGGAGATTAAGGGGTTGCTTTTTAAAAAATCAAAATAAGCTTGATTTACACTCGAAAAATCCATCAGAAAAAAACGATGACACTTCTGAGATTTTGACTACAATCCAAAAACACCTGAAACATTCCCTTTCGGATTAAGGGGTTGTTTAAAAAAAAAATAAAAACGATTTTGATAGCGAACAAATTTTTTGTTGGATTTTGGGTTTTAATCAAAGCGTTCGATCCAAATCCAAACAAATTCGAAACATCCACTTCCGTGTTAAGGGGCTGCTTCGAATAAATCAAAAATACTTTAAGAGCGCAGTCGAAAGTGCTATCAAAAGAAACAACATAGCTACAGTATTTTCCCTTCGCAGCTTAGGTACGTCTTTTGTTCGATTTTTTTTTGGTCAATCTTATCAGGACAGAAATATATCGAGATATCTTTATAAATGGGAAACCTTACATATATGAGTATATATGTATATAAATGCGTTTGTAGCCCCCGGATTTGTATAGTTTAGTGAAGATTCGCCCTCGACGAGGGAGGATTTTTCCCCCTCATCTTTCATATATGTACATTCCCCTGAAGAGACATTAGTCCACCAACCCTAGGGACATGTGGATATCGGGGGAAAAGGGCGATTCTAAGATCGAAAAAAACTTGATAATTCAAATTTTTCGGTCTGAATTTTTCGGACTCCAGGGCTGAATACCGGAAGTAGTAATTACAATTAAGGGGGAATCCATGCTCGAGTGGACGCCGAAAAAGAATAAATGAATTTTTTAATTATTATTTCGGAAAATATTCGTCATCAAATCCTAGTTTTTTTTTTCGAAAGGATTAATATTAAAGCACAATAACCAATTTTTTTTTTCTAAAAATTTATTTTAGCCAAAAGCTTTTTTCTCGGAATTGTTCTTATCGGCTAAACTGCATACTGTTGATTAATCCGAAACACAAATTTCAAAAAGGTTCTTAAAATCTATAAAGTTTATCATATTGTAAGATTTTTTTAAAAAAGATATAGTTTTATAACGAATTCATGCTTGATTGAAATTTACACGTTTTTTCATGTTCTGGTGGGGAATGGGAAAAATGGGAAAAGGATATGGTGGAATAGAGAAGAAAGATTGCGGAATAGGGAAGAAATGGGGAAAATTGATGAAATAGGGAAATTTGAAGAAATAGGGAAAATTTAAGTAATTTGGAAATTCGAAGAAATTGGGAACTTTGAAGAAATTGGGAAAATTGATGAAATAGGGAAATTTGAAGAAATAGGGGATGTTGAAGAAATTTGGAAATATGAAGAAATAGGGGAAATTGAAGAAATTGGGAAATTTGAAGAAATAGAGAAATTGGGAAATTTAAATATGGAGAAAAAGGAAGGATGTAGAAAAAATCACTAACAGTTAGAAAGCGATCAATAATTCCGGGTACTTGGTACACGACAATAATCCTAAGAATAGTCCAATTAATGTTCAAAAATAGTAATTTAAAATTTAATCAACATAATTGAGTATTACGAAAGTCGATGAATAATTAATGTTTAGTTAAATTGGGAAAAGTCTCATTTCGGAATATTCGTTATTCGAAAGTACAGATTGAGGATCACTGGTTACACGATCAATCCTTACTGGAGTTTCTCATCATCAATGGCAGCCCACACCAATCTATATCGCCTCGTTGCCTCGACCGAATAACCTCACAGTAAGCTGAAAATCCCAAAACCGTTTCGAGCCAATTTTCTTCAGAAATTGACTGATTTCCGGTACCGATTCAATTAGGAGCGTCGTGTGATTTGAGTTCCCAATCGTGTATGCCTCTTTTTTTCATTGCATTCTCCCATTTAGCACGAAAATTCGTTTCCTTTTTCGAACCACGTGACACCAAATTGAGATGTTACATCTATACGTGCATCACCGAGCAATCAAACTTGTCGGCAATTTATCGAAAATATTTTCAAAATTAAACTCTTCCCATCGTCCAATCTTTTAAACATTCTCACAAAATGGCTCCTGATTGAAATTAAAATTAATTTTATTACCGAAATTTTACACTTTTCGGGGCGTTATGAAAAATCGCGATAATTAAGAAAACAAAATCTTCCGTTTCCGGAGTCGAAAACTTAGCCAAACATTTTTAAAATCGTTTTATCGTTTTTTAAATATTAAATTACAAAATTAGTAAACATAAGAGTAAGAATGAAAATACTAAAAGTTAATAATAGGAGAATTTTAAATTAAAAAAAAAAACCATAAAAGTAATAATAAAAATAATAGTAATCAGAAGAAAAATAGGAAAAATTAATAATAAGCATGTTTAAAAAATCAAAGAACCGTAATAATAATAATTATTATTATTATTATTACTATTGTATAGTAATTGTCATTCTTTTTTCATTTAATTGATTTAATTTCTTTTTGAATTTCCGACTATTAAAAAAACCGAAAAGATGACTTAAAAAATATTTTTTAATATGTAAATCAACTTTTACAATATTTCGAATATTACGATAAAAATGTATCCGCAACAACTGTAATATTTCAATTTTGCGCCTAGCTAAAAGAAAGTAATAAAAATAGTTCTACTCCATCATTACCCCCTTAAGGTCACTCCTGATACATAAATCTTGGTTTAATATCCAGAAGCGTTACTTCATTTTCTTGATAAGTAATGCAACGGGCAATTACCATTTAATCGCGTCGTTTCATTACAGATTGATGATCGCTCAATGGCGACGATCTCAGCTTGATGAATAAACAATTAAAGTAAACCCGCCGGCCATTTATATCGCGATTATCTCAGGCTGGTGGTAGCTCGCGAGTGTGCGCACGCGCACAAGCCAGAGTTCTAATTGCGTTTAGCGCCACATGCAAACACACTCTATGTCTGATACGTATATAGAGCATCATCTGTAGATACACGACTGATTAGCTATTGTGGTCACCTACATAATGCACACATTCGAGCCTATTAATGTCAATAGACAGCCATAAATCGTACGTGTACCTTCACTTTTATATCGTACATACAAAATATTGTGTAACAAGAGTACTCGTTGTTTCATATACCCGTTTATCGAAGCTCGCATTATTTAAAAAAAAAAAAAGACAAAGCTGCAACTAAAGCGGAGGCAAATTATCAAATTTAACATTTGCCTAGAAAATATCCACATTTAGCTTAATTTACGACGAAAATATAAGAAGGAAAATAAATTTTTAAAGTTTAGATATGTGTGTAATGTTTTAAAAGAAATTCAGTACTTTTATTTCTTTATGAATTTGAATTTTTAATATTTGAATTTTTAATTTTTTTTTCAAGGTCTCGAAATTCTCGAAATTCAAATTTTTATAATTTGACATAGTAATTGAATATGTTTGTTATATGGTAGCATTATGTCACGTTACCATATAAATGTATATATAACCTTAAAAAGCACCAAAAATTTATTTTGTCTTTTCGATTTAATGCGATCATCCAATTCGTGAAAAAAATGCATGTTTCGCGGGAAGCTTTGAAAAATAAAGGTTTCGAAGGATTGGGACTCGAATTATTGAGATTCAACTATGCACCTGTACGTGTATACGAATAATTGAAAAAAAAGATTAAACGACACGTAGCGAAATTTCATTGGCGAGGAACAAGCTGAATAAATAAAGTGAAATTAAAGCTCGCCTGTTTTTTTCGAGGACAGATCTCAATAATTGGAATTCCAATCGAAATCAATCGGAAATAACGAGTGAAGGAATTCTGCACATATCCGTTATCGACGGAAGTTGGAAAAATTGTAGAAATGAAACAACCGTTTGAACGTTGAATATACAGTGACTAGTTTGCTCCAGCATTGAATTAGGCGATTAGGAGATTTTTTTCTCGATTTATTTCTTTTTTTTTACCAGTGCTTTCTCGCTTGCGCCTGCGCATCGCTGATTTTGTTTTTATAGTAGTTAAGTGCACGCATGGATTTCCGATGAACAAACGATGTTTTTAGAGTTGGGGAACTCGGAGCGAGCTGTCGAATCAGTCAACGTTATTATTATTTTTATTTATTTTTTAATATTTAAATAAAATGAAATCATTCTTTCCAAGTGATATGAACAATTGATTTTTCGTGAAATCTTCAGTTTTCCCATGATACCTCATATGCGATACAAGATGGAACAGCGTTGGAGGCGTAACGGTACAAAAATAATTCGCATAATTCGCAGATGAAAATTGTTTTTAATTCCAACGACAGAACGATAGACCATCTTTTTCTCCAACACACCATTCACAGTCTTCTTCGTACCGTCTCTGTTCCACTCTCCTCTTTTCGTTTCTTTTTTGTATGTTCCAAACATCTTTTGAATCCGAAACAAACGAGAAGGAACCTACGTAGGT
>JAPYZJ010005885.1:0-22801 GCA_030522765.1 Ophioninae sp. B BG-2022a
AAAAATGGAAAAAAAACGAAAAGAAAAATGGAAAAAAAACGAAAAGAAAAATGGAAAAAAAACGAAAAGAAAAATGGAAAAAAAACGAAAAGAAAAATGAAAAAAAATCTGGATATCCCTCTGTCTGACAAGAGCGTGTACGGTGAAAGAAAAACGCTGAAAAAATGAAACGAGCGAATATTTTTCGATAAAATCATTAGCCTGAACAATCGCTCGATTCTAAATCTTGATGACACAATAATTTAGTAATTCTGTACTTTAGCAGCATTTTCGAAAAATGATCCCCGATTTTTTTGTTGCCGCTAAATAGCTTAATTTTTTAAAATAAACAATGATATTATTGATGCGGAAGAATGTTCCGATCAATTTTGAATTTTGTATTTTTTCACCTGAACAAACCCAAACAAACCTAAACACAGATTATATATTTGGGTTCGTTTGGGTTTGTTTGGACGACAATATATAAAAATAATCATTGATAGGAACCTTCTCTCGCATCAATAATATCATTAATTATACAAAAAATAAAGCTATTTATCAGCAACAAAAAAATCGGGGAGCATTTTTCAAAAAAGCCACTAAAGTACAAAATTACCCAATATTTTGAGTACTTTTGTAATTGTGCAAAAATGTAGTATGATTTTATCAAGAATTGTCATATTCCAAATCTTCGAGACTCACAATCATTTTTTAATATCCAACCGGAAATATCTCAACAAACCCAAACAAACCCTAACTCTTCTCAAACCCAAACCCCAGCAATCTCAGCTTTTCTTTTTTTGTTTTCCAGCTTTCAGGCATTTTCCAAAAACGTTCCGGATCACTGATTGGACAAAATGATGAAACTGTGATGATGCAATTGCACCAGGTTTGGTTGGAAAAGAGGAAGAAATGCAAGTGCATCTAGACTGTACGTACTCGTATCGAATATTTTATTATCGATGATATTCTTGACCTTTCTAACACTGGCCTCATCGTGTCGTCATTGGTCATGCTGTATGGTCGGGTAGTGAATACCGTTGAATTTTTCAACCTCTGGAAATAGAATATAAAAGCTCGAAAATGCTTCTATTATACAGAACGAAAAGCTCGAGCTTTGAAGCCAATCTAAATACATACATACAGGTATGAGTTCACACGTACAAACGTGAATGGAAAATCCACGTGGAACAATGAAATTCGGGGCGTCAATGTTCAAACAATTCGGATAACTCGAAAAAGAGTTGTTTGCCTTCACTTCAATGGGAACTGGAGCATTTTCCACTGTCATTTATTTCTCGATGAGCGTCCTTGATTGGTCGCTGTCATTCGTTTTCCGTTTTCATCAGACCCTTTCCTATCTCTCTGTCTCTTCTCTCTCTTTTTCTCTCTCTTTCCTTTTTTGTATTAATTTTTTACTATTTTCTCTCTTAATTTTTGTATTTGTATGTGTATCTCTCTTTCTGTTAATTTTTGTATTTGTATCTCTCTCTCTCTCTCTCTGATGATTTTTGTATCAATTTTGTATCGGTTTGTATTCTTTTTTTCTTCATTATTTTGAATTATTTTATATTGTTTTGGATACAATCCCTCCTTCTGTTAATTTTTGTATTTGCATTTTTATCTCTTTCTCTTTCTCTATTAATTTTTGCATCAATTTTGTATCACTTCGTATAACTTTTTTTTCCATTATTTTCCATTATTTCGTATTATTTTGCACGCTTTTGTACTATTTTTCTTATATTTTTTGTATTTTAATATTCTCATTTTAATTTTCCCTCTTCAGCCCAAAAGTCCTTACTAGAGTACGATAAACTCTATCATCATTATTATTCAATTATTTTGTAATCATATTTTGTTTATTTTCAGTTTTTGTTTTATATTATTATTCTTTATATTTTTTGCTTTATAACGTGCCATGGCATAATACTATAATAATACATAAATTTATCTATCTATCATCATAATCTCCCTCTTTCTCTGTTTCTCTACCCCTTAACCTTTCTCACTTTTTCTTTTTTTTCTTTTTCCCAATCGAAAGCTCTTTGGCCATCCATTGAAACTGTTTTTTTTCTTCATTTTTTTCATTCCCTCATAGTTCAATTTCGCATCGTTAAGGGTGTCGAGTGGTATTTCAAAGGCATCGAAATGGATTTCGCGACGAAACAATTTTCCATCCATTGGCTCATACTCGAAATATCAATGAGTACAGTTGATGATTTTCATTGCGCTTCGTATTTAATATCCGATGGAATTTCATCAAGAGAAACAATGCTTCTCCATTAATCAAACGAATTAATGCTAAACCGCGATCGGTACTGAATATTTGGTCGTTTCAATTGGCCGACCAACCGGAGGGTAAACGAAAATAATTGGACGATCCATCCGTCTCCCGTATCCTGGAAAATCATCGTTTTACACAGTCCTCCCTCTAACAAGAAAATTTCCGAAATTCAAAATTCGAATGAAATATTTCGTCGCATTGACGAAACATATTTTAGCGAGGAGTATTCACTGAGTCATTCCGCAAACATTTGCCGGCTCAATTAGCAGTGTTTATTCAACCGTCTCACTATTGTGAAACCATCAATATTTAATTATTGAATATGTGACAGAGATCCCCTCGAATCGTAATAAAAAAAAAAATGCTTCGAACTGTACGCGTTTACGAGATTGCTTTTGGTCCTCGCTGGTCGATTGATGAATAAAGTTGTTAGTGACGGACTAAAAATCAAGTTTAAAAAAAACTTCGACGTGGAATAAACACGAAAGGTAATTAAAAATCAATTTATCAAATTATTCGTCCAGCTACTTTAACGATACCAAATTCAGAATTAAAAAAAAAATCACCATTGATCGAATAAAGCATCATTATTTATAAAGGCAATAATCAGTCCACTTCGAAATTTCGAATCCACTATTCTCTCAAACGGTTGAACCAATCGGTACGAAATTTTTTTTGTGCATTCAAGACGATGGCACCGAAGGACCCCCAGTCGCCATTTTGAATAAAAACATTTCATTCTTGAAAAACCCCGGTTTTAAACGTTTCGACTATTTCTCTCGCACTCGTGTGTCACGTGGTAAAGTTCGTCATGTCCTTAACGAGATATAAATATTACGAAGAAATATGTTTGACGCGTGTCACTAAAACTTACACATCCGGGAATATTAAGCTTTGCAAAACATTTCTCTCTCTCTCCGTATCACTCTTTTCCCTCACGGAATATTAATCAGCAAAAATAAAAAATTCCATTCTCGTCCAAGGGTTCCCATAATTGCGTTAATTCAACCAGGAAACCATGAACGAAATTCTTTTCCCTTTAAACCACAGATATTTTCTTCTTCAAAACGAGTCGCTATTTTCCATATTTTCATTCGCCTCAAATCCAAATTCAAACGTCGTTTCATTAATCGCCAATTTATTTCTATTTCCCATTATTATTATTTTTTTTTATACTCCCGTTTTAACGGTCTTCCGGTGCAAGCCGAATCGTCTGAATCCACGGAGTGTCGCAGGGAAAAAAAAGTGGCGGGGGGGGGGGGGGGGGAGGCCCACCGATCGTCCGGAGCCACAAAATATTTCCCCCCCCCCCCGGGAAACCCCACTCGGTGCTATTCGAATACGCAAAAAAAAATTTTTTTTTGAAATGAAAACAAAAAAAAAGAAAAAAAAAATTGTCAGAACGTCAGGTGAGCTTCAGGAGGGGTCCACGAGAGTCGTCGTGCTTTTTAATTACACTCGTATGCTTACGACGCTTGCTGAAGAGAAAGAGACGGCGGGGAGGAGGGGGAGGGGGAGGGGGGATGGCTGAAGAGGTGTTCTTCCAAGTATCGTACGCCATTAAGCTAGAGATTATTTTTCCTAATTACTTTTAATTACGCCCTGGTCGTATACGTGCATTTACGTAAGAGTGAACGAGATGAACGATATTTTTAGCACACGTGTCCCAGAGCTTTAACGGAGCTTCAAACTTTTCTAACGAGCTCCGAAAATCCCCGAAAAGTAGACCCGGTGTGGCTCGTTTGAAAAAAAAAAAGTTGGAAAAGTCAAATATACGAAATAGACATGGCGAGTTTCCGGAAAACTGAGGGGGATTGATTTTGTGTTAAAAATAATGTTTCCGAAACGAGGTTTTATTCGAAGTATGAAAAAAGTACGTTGACTGAATATTATGGGTGATCCGGTAAATGAAAAATTGTTTTTTGGGGTTTTGAGTGAAAAATAGAATATTTAGGAATTTTTTTTATTTTTTGAATGGACCATTGTTCAAAATGCATTTTTGATAAATTTTCGATCTCTGGGTAGTTTGTAAACTGGTGGAAATTCAGTTTAATTGTTGGTTTGTGTTTTGAGTTAGTATTTTTAAATATCGACTGGTTATCACTCTGTTTGGTAAGAGCGTGCACGGCGAAAGTCCGGCACGATTGGGGTCACGGAGTCCAAGAAAAAAAATATAAATTCTGCATTGTTGAAACCGTAATGTATATTGATATGAAGTAGCCTAGTCGATTTTACTGATAATAATCGCTCGTTATCTCCGAGGCGTAATTTCGACAAATTTGATGACACAATTGAAAACTCTCGGTGGGACTGGAGGTATATTATTGATGGACGGTTCGAAAGGAAATAAAGTTTTTTTGTCAAGCAGTCTTTGTACGCAACTTGATGAAAGTATCACTCGGTTTATTCATGCACGAAGAATACATTCGAGATATTTATGCTTTAAAAATGCAACGAGGAAGAATAAAACGCTGGACGAATGTATCGAAAGGGAAACATGGAGAGAGAGGTAAAGAGCGATATTTTATGTGAGTATCCTTCATCCTGGTATGTCCTATCTCCCAATTCTCATCGCTCCAGCAATACAGTATCTCTAGATTTTTTTTTATGTCTCTCTGTATGGTCGGGTTGCGCGGCAAAGGATCGTGAAAAGAGACCGGATCATCCCCCATTGTCGGATGGTCCCTAGGCATCCCCACGCGAATATATTTTACCCAGGAATTTCTTTTTTTTTTTTTTTAGAAACGCTCACCAGTTTATTCGAGTATGTCGTGGGCACTGTGAGCCTAGGCTTGAAATTCTCTCAATCTGAATGTGAAATGATCTAATACCGGTTTTATATCTACTATATAACGGTGGAATATCGAAGTTGAAATTTCATGCTTGGATTCCCTCAGGTACCTAAAGCTGCTATGTAATATCTCATTGAAGCTGAATTACGGTTTTAGAAGGTCTACTGGCATTTGGGAAATTTAATGATTTTTTTTTATCCACAATAAATCTTTCAAATAAAAATTCGGTTTAAATAATAATAAAATATTTTTTTATCATTTTATTAAAAATTAATTGAATTTGGAAAATTAATTAATTTTTTTTCCATACAAGAAATTAAATTAATTTATTTTTTTTTGTTCGTAAATAAAAAAGACATTTCTTAATTACATTTTCGAATTTTAAACTTTCTCAAAAAAACTATAAAATAATTTTTTTTTAGTAAATAAAAAAAATATTAAAAAAAATTATTTTCTTTTTTTTCGTTTTTTCTATTTTTTTGTTTCCTTTCTTTTTTATAAATATTTTGAATTGAAAAGAAATGTTTCCGGGCACAGATCCTTATAATTAGGTAACCGTATGATAGCCATTCATGGAGGCCAAACACAGTCGAAAGGAGGCCAAATGCTCTCGAGGTGTTTGCAACGCAACAGCGAGAAAGAGCTCACACTGTAGACGTAGTGCGTACACGAGAAATGTGTGTAAGCACGTAGGCATACATCAGAAACACATAGGTAGGCATACAACGTGGAATAGGTCAGGACCGAGCAAGTGTAGCGTGAGAGGTAATCCTAGCCTGCAGAACGTAATCTCAACGACCAGAGAGAAATTCAGAGAGCATTATCAATCTCAAAAACATAGAAAGTTTTATATTTTTTTTCTTTCGAACAATATTTCTTATTTAAGCATTTTTACATAAAATATTGTTTAATAATTTAAACAAAAAAATTATGTTGAATTATTTAAACAAAAAATATTTTTTAATTATTTTTAAAAAAGATTGGAACGTTTTTTATTTATATAAAAATGTTTCTACACGGAATCGTTTGGGTTTGGGTTCGAAAATATCCAGGTTTATGGAAGAATTGTTAAATTGTCAAAAAATTAAGTTTAAAAAATGTTTTTTTAAAAACAATTCAGTTAAAAAAATGTTTTTGAAACACAATTTGTTTAAAAAATGATTTTTTCAAACTCAATTTAATTAATAAATGTATTTTTAAACACAATTTGTTTAAAAAATGTATTTTTAAACACAATTTGTTTAAAAAATGTATTTTTAAACACAATTTGCTTAAAAAATGTATTTTTAAACACAATTTGCTTAAAAAATGTATTTTTAAACACAATTTGCTTAAAAAATCACAATTTGTTTAAAAAATACTTTTTTTCGACCCCAATATCTCTAAATTTGTTTTTGATGATGGCCTGTTCATTTTCAGTTCTATTTTCCTTTCTCATTGGATTCCCCCAGCATGCAAATTTTTTTTCTGCATTTTTGCCTGTCGATGTTTCTCTCGATATAAATTCGTAAAATTCTGGTGAGCTTCGTGCAAGAAATTCGTGCATCGAAGATTCGATTGTCTGCCAGGAGTAAAAACGTCTCGAGTCTAAGATCGAGTTTTACATGTTTGCACGTACTTGAAGAAATTGAGAGCTGGATAGAGAACGAAGCAATTTTAGAGGGGGGAAGACTTCCGGAACCGGAAGTCTTGGGAACCCGATCATCCTGGCTATGTTTGTCGGACGTGCGCGAGAAGGATCATCTTTGGATTTATCTTGTTGAACTTTGCAACATTGCATGCTGGATTTCGAATTTACTCGTCTTGGGTTCACCTCTATTCGTAGTATCGGGTGAGAGCTCAACCTGTACATATCCAGCGGTCTGTGAGGACCATCTATCCAACTATGTACTTGCAAGATCCAACAAGATGTGCACCAGGATTTTCGATTTTCCATTATATATATATATATATATATATATATATATGGTGTTTCTGATATTTCTGACATATATATGATATATCTATAAATATGTTTCTGGCAACGATAAATACAGCTCTCTTGAGATCGATGGCAAACCGGATGCATTTCTACGACGAAAAATTGAAGTTCATCTAAGCTAAATCGTAATTCCATTATTCCCCACGAATCACATATCAGGTGTAGTAAAAAGAAATGCCTGATTTTTCAAAGATGTGATTTCGTACTGAACAAACTTTCGCAACAGTTTTGTGTTTGGTTAAATCTAGAAAATAATGGATTTCTTTTTACTACACCTAATACGAATTGAATCCTAATTACTACAGAGTTTAATAAAATCCTTAATTAAATTTCTAATATATGTATGATATATCTATAAATATGTTTCTGACAACGATGAATAATCAGTCAGAAACAAAAAAATCAATAAAATCGAATAATAATTTACTACTGATGATAATACTATCAGGTGTAGTAAAAATGAAATGCATGATTTTTCAAAGATGTGATTTCGTACTGAAGAAACTTTAGCAACAGTTTTGTGATTGGTTGACTCCAGAAAATAATGGATTTCTTTTTACTACGACTAATACGAATTGAATCTTAATTTTTACAGAGTTTAATTAAATGCTGACGTGATGAAACGTAACTTAGGATTAATGGTCGATGCAATTTCGTTCGAAACATTTTACGATTCGCGTTGAACGCTATAGAACGAAGACCAGGCTAAAAGATCGTGTCGAGTATTAGATATTTTTAATAATATATTTTAATAATATTTACTTTAATAATTTTTTTTTACTTTTAATAATATTTTTTTATATTTTAATATAATTATATATTTAATATTTTAATAATTTTTTTATTTACTTTCAATAATGATTCAATGACCAGGTATATTTTTTGACGTGAGGGCACGTCCAAGGTTATCAGTAAAGAGAGTCGTGCGTTCGATTGGCTGATCAAGAATTTGGGGTATTGTTTTTTCCGAGGCAAGGCAGAATCATTCTTATCACGGTTGCAACCGATTTCAATCTACGTGGGAGATAAGTTATGCGCGATGAGACAAACACGTTATTAATCGTAGATTCGGTGGGTATAAATAGTTGCGAAGCTATCAGGTTTGGACAATTCTGATCGCGATGTTCGCAAAGTCGATTTTAGTGTGCTTGATGGCACTAGGGGCCGTTCAGAGTGATCCGGTAAGGCCGGATTCATCGGGTTGGTGGAAGGACAGTTTCGTTTATCAGATTTATCCACGAAGTTTCAAGGACAGCGACGGCGATGGGATTGGTGATTTGAACGGTATAACCAGCAAGTTGGAACACTTGGTTGATTTGGGTGTATCCGGAATTTGGATATCACCGTTTTATCCGAGTCCAATGGTAGACTTCGGCTATGACATTTCGAACTTCATCGACGTTGATCCAATCTTCGGGAATTTGGCGGATTTCGATCGTCTAGTTACCAAAGCAAAATCCCTAAACTTGAAAGTACTTCTCGACTTCGTGCCGAATCACAGTTCGGACAAACACGAATGGTTCATCAAGAGCGTCCAAAGAATACCACCGTTCGATGATTACTACGTTTGGAAAAACGCTAGGATGGTCAATGGAACTAGATTACCACCGAACAATTGGCTAAGCGCTTTTGGCGGTTCAGCTTGGGAATGGAATTCCCAGAGAGGTCAGTACTACCTTCATCAATTCGCCGTTGGACAGCCTGATTTGAATTATCGCAATTTTGGGGTCGAGAACGAGATGAAAGACGTCATAAGATTCTGGCTTAAACGTGGAGTGGATGGTTTTCGAATCGACGCCGTCAATCACATGTACGAAGACGAGATGTTACGGGACGAGCCTGTTTTTCACGGATCGAACCTTCCGGCTGGTGATTACGATACTCTTGATCACGTTTACACGAAGAATCTTCACGAAACGTATTTGATGGTGAAGAAATGGCGCGAACTCTGCGACAAAGAATCACCACGTAGCGAAAGAATGTTTTTGATCACCGAAGTTTACGGCTCCAATGAAGTCGTCATGAAGTATTACGACTACGGAGTTGACGCACCGTTGAATTTCGTTTTTATGGGCGAATTGAACAAAAAATCGAAACACCTTGATTACAAACGTTCCATCGATAAATGGTTCAACGAAATACCCAAAGACACGGTGCCTAATTGGGTTACCGGAAATCATGATCAGAGAAGGGTCACCGGAAGATTCGGTGTTCTCAGGGCTGATCAACTATCCATGATTGCTGCTGTTCTTCCCGGACCTGCTATCGTTTATAACGGCGATGAAATCGGCATGGAAGACGTCACGATCTCGTGGGAAGATACGGTTGATCCTTCAGGCTGCAACGCTGGTCCTGAAAGGTATAAATACAAGTCTAGAGATCCTGAAAGAACACCTTTCCAATGGGACGATTCGACCAGCGCTGGTTTTTCCAAAAATAACAAAACGTGGCTTCCGGTTCATTCGAATTATAAAAAACTCAACTTGGCTGCTCAGAAACTTCAACCGGTTTCGCACTATTCGGTATTTAAGAATCTCGTTGAACTGAAGAAACAACCGGTCATGATTCATGGCAGTCTCCAAACTGCTGCTTTTGGTGATGATTTGTTTGCTGTTGTACGGAGATACAATTATAACGTTGTTGCTCTTATCGTCAATTTGAACGAATACAATGTCACCGTTGATGCTAGTAGCTGGCTGAACATTCCTACCCCATTGAGTGTCCGTGTAGCCAGTGCACACTCCGGCATTCTTCCTGGTCTTCTTTTCGACACTACCAAACTTCAACTACCAGCCGCAGCTTCCATCATTTTGTCCTTCTTATCGACATAAACTTCCTTCGTTTACATCTATTTGAATGGATCTCCACAAGGGAAAAAACGAATCTTGATTTTTTTGTCGATATTCAGCGAGTTTGTTCGGGTTTGTTTGGGTTTGAAGGGAGTTATCGAATCACCAGTTGCTTTTTATTTAATACATTGAATTTTCATGATTTTTTCAATTTTACAACATTTTTCAATAGTGCTCGGTTCCAGATTTTTTTTGGAAGTCCTAATTGATTTTTTTTGACTGTTGACTCGAAAAGATGATAAGGGCTGATAATAATAAAAATTGTAAAAAATTTATACGTATTTATATTATAAGCAATTTTTTAAATTTTATTTTGTATCCATTCGACAGATTTCAGAATTTTCGTATACAAGGATAAATAAATCTTCGTTTTTTATTGATATTCACCGGATAAATAAATAAAAATGATTCTTTTTGTTAAATATTTGAATTTTTTTTAGCCTTCCCATTTCCCAAAATTTGTTAATTATTGCACTTGTTTAAAGTATTTTAGAAGTTTTTACTACTTTTATTGCAGCAGACTCGAAAAGGTAATAACAATTGTTAGCAGTTTAAGCAATTTATTCATGCTCAATAAAAGAACAAATCGCCCATTTCCTATCCAATAAAAAAACATTCGTTGTATTTACTGCTTCGAATCGTTATTTTTCAAGTGTCTCATAAATTTTTAGTGCTAAGCGATCTTTTTCACTTTTCTCAAACGATTTTTTTTTTCGAACCTTTTTTTCAACATAAAAGTGGTTCTGATGCCTTTTTAAAAGTCCCTTGGCAATGTAGTTGATAAAAATCAATGATAAATGGGAAATTACTAATTCACGAAAACAAATTTTCACGCGTAAAAAATATTTTAACACCGAATTATCAAAAGAATAAAAAATCACTAAAATGAGAAGTTTGAATTTTTTAATACGTAAAAGCAATACTTTTGGAAATGATTTTCAACGTATTTTATTCTTTTCTCAATAGAGAGTGGATTTTTATTTTTTTTATCAAAAAGTAATTCCAAATGGCGTCTTTGGCTTTTGTCAAATAAATAAATGTAAAGAGTGCTTTTACCTTGCCATTTTATCGGAATAAAAAACCAGGTTGAAAATGGTTAAACCAGATGAAATTTGGGGGAGTTTTTTCGTTTTTTAATTTATAAAAAAAACTTAGATAATAAAATGGCAGCTGTTTGAAAAAAAATAATTATCCGGTGAAACATGGGCTTCGTACGTAATGGAATTCTCAGAGTGCTTTACAAAATTTGTCAGTGACGTAATTTTGAAAAAAAAAAAAAGAGAAATGTCTTCCATCCGTCTACGAGCCTTCCTTCCGCCATGTTCATCTTCCCAAACCATATTCCTTTCTACAATATGGATCAAACGTGAGATTGTGGATGGGTGGTACACGTTCCGTCAGGCTTCGCAGATCCCAGCGTAAATCCCTTCGAGATTTACCTGAGTCTCTGAAAAATGTGGTCGTTTCATATTGCACAGTATTTCCAGACGATTGAGCAGGGTATTCTCGAAGTTTTCTTCGGTATACTATCGCGGCTGGTTTCGTGTACTCTACTATTCTTTTCCCCTCTTTGTTTACTGCCATTGAACGAACTATTCGATTTCAAGCTTCGATCTAACCTAATGCTATTCGACTAAGGTACATGACCCATGTAAGGCCCAGTTTAAAATATTCAAATTCCAAATATCCAAATTCCAAGTATCCAAATTCCAAATATCCAAATTCCAAGTATCCAAATTCCAAATATCCAAATTCCAAGTATCCAAATTCCAAATATTCAAATTCCAAATACCAAATATCCAAATTCCAAATATCCAAATTCCTAATTCCAAATTTCCAAATATCCAAATTCCAAATATCCAAATTCCAAATATCCAAATTCCAAATATCCAAATTCCAAATATCCAAATTCCAAATATCCAAATTCCAAATACAAATTCCAAATATCCAAATTCCAAGCATCCAAATTCCAAATATCCAAATTCCAAATATCCAAATTCCAAATATCCAAATTCCAAATATCCAAATTCCAAATATCCAAATTCCAAATTCCAAATATCCAAATTCCAAGCATCCAAATTCCAAATATCCAAATTCCAAATATCCAAATTCCAAATGTCCAAATTCCAAATATCCAAATATCCAAATATCCAAATATCCAAATATCCAAATATCCAAATATCCAAATATCCAAATATCCAAATATCCAAATATCCAAATATCCTCCAATTGCAACATTCATAGTTTTTTTTGTCGTACCAAAAAACAAATCATTTTATTTTTCCAAATGAAAGAAAAAAATCCATGCTGAAAGTTTCGATACGTGAGAATAGAAAATACCTTCAAGAGGGATGACATCATATCTCTTAGCTTGTGCGATTGCCACTGATTTCACGTCTCCAACTGGAAAAACCCTATCAGCCATTATGAAACCGATATTTCAAAGTCTGGAGTACATACGATGTTCAAAAACGTAAAAATGCAACTACTCGATCATTAGAGTAGATCTACATCGTCCAGTAGAAAAAAAGCTATGTTTTTTCCACGAAGACTCGTTGAAGAATTTCTCAGCTATCTTCGCGACTGGTTTATCACTTTCGACGTAAGTGTAAAGAAAATAGGAAGTGGTTCGACGAGTGGATAACGAAGGACACTTCGAAGCTGGAGATTTCTTAGGACGTCCTTGAAAAACTTTCCAATTCTTATCTCATCTCCGAATCGATAAGTGCGAAATCGTTGATGATTGGAATTCACCCAGAACGATATTGTTTACCGCAACGATCTATAAATCGGTTGGAATCAATGACGACCGCGCATTTGCAGTGAAAATGTTAAGGTCATCGTTGTTGTGCGTTTTGGCCCTTGGGGTTTTACGAGTCGAAGGAGCAACGAATGGTTCTTCAGAATGGTGGAAGGACAGCTTCATCTACCAAATATATCCACGAAGCTTCAAGGACAGTAACGGCGACGGTATTGGCGATTTGAACGGAATAACGAGCAAGTTGGAACATCTGGCTGATTTGGGTGTGAGCGCACTATGGATATCCCCTATGTATCCGAGTCCAATGGTAGATTTCGGTTACGACATATCAAACTTCACCGACGTAGATCCGCTCTTCGGAACTCTTGAAGACTTCGATCGTTTGGTCGCTAAATCCAAAAGTCTAGGTCTAAAAGTCCTTTTGGATTTCGTGCCGAACCACAGTTCCCACGAGCATCCATGGTTCAAGAAGAGTGTCCAGAGGATTGCACCGTACAACGAGTACTACATTTGGAAAAACGCAACGGTTGTAAACGGCACTAGACAACCGCCGAACAATTGGCTAAGCGCTTTTGGTGGTTCAGCATGGGAATGGAACGCCCAGAGAGGTCAGTATTATCTCCACCAGTTTGCTGCTGGACAACCCGATTTGAACTACCGGAATCCTGCTCTCGTCCAAGAGATGAAAAACGCTTTGTCATTTTGGTTCAAACGTGGCGTTGATGGTTTTCGAATTGACGCGATAAATCACATGTTCGAAGACGCGAAATTTCCCAATGAGCCAGTAATACCTGGAACCGGATTGCCCGCTGATGACTACGATACTCTTGATCATTTGTACACCAAGAACCTTCACGAAACATATCTAATGCTCCAGCAATGGCGCGATTTAGCCGACGCTGAAAATCCGACAGGACCAAAAAAGATTCTTCTCACCGAAGCTTACGCTTCTATCGAGCTGGTCAGCAAGTTCTACAATTACGGCTCCAACGTACCGTTCAACTTTATGTTCATGGGGGACTTGAACAATCGCTCGAGACACGTTGATCACAAGCGAATTATTGATGGCTGGTTCAACGCTATGCCACCTCAATACTCGGCTAATTGGGTCGTTGGTAATCACGATCAACGAAGAGTTACCGAAAGATTTGGCCTGAAGAGGGCCGATCAGCTATCAATGATCGCAGCTGTTCTTCCCGGTGTTGGAATCATTTACAACGGCGATGAAATCGGCATGGAAGACGTTTGGCTCTCGTACAAAGATACCGTTGATCCTGCTGGATGCAACGCTGGACCTGATCGTTATCATCTCAAATCTAGAGACCCACAGAGAACTCCTTTCCAATGGGACAATACTACCAGCGCTGGATTCTCCACCAATAAAACTACCTGGCTTCCTGTTCATTCCAATTACAAAACCCTCAATTTGGCTGCACAGAAGAAACAACCAGTTTCCCATTATTCGATATTCAAACGACTCGTCGTACTCAAGAAACAACCTGTCATGGTTCAAGGATCTACCCAAACCATTCTCGTTGGTGACCACGTTTTTGCCGTCGTAAGAAGACTCGGAGTTGACGTTGTTGTTCTTCTCGTCAACTTTTCGGAATCGAACGTCGTCGTTGACGCCAGCAGCTGGCTGAACGTTCCTCAGAACTTGAATGTTTACACGGCTAGTTTGGACTCAAAGTTGATTGCTGGCTCAACCGTGAATACGAAATCACTTAACGTACCTGGCGCTGCGTCGATTATCTTGTCCAATCAAAAAATGACTTTTGACACTTTCCATCAAATCCCTCAGTACCATCCCTATTGAAAGATGCATTTTGTTCACATTGATAACGAAAACTATTAATGTTTTATTCTCAATCAATTGTAACGGCGATCAACCGGCGCAAATGTATTTTACGAATAAATAAATAAATATCGATATATCGCTACTTTGGGAATTATTTTTGCGAATGGTCATCAAAATATACCGCAGCGTTTTGACGAGGATTTTGAAAAAGTGCAATTGGCGTTTAAATGGTAGTTTTTGATTTTTGATGTCACGAGAAAATCCAAAGAACTTTCAGAAAGGTTTTGCGATATTTTGGTCTTGATTTTGATCACGATTTTAGTGACCCATCCACGTCTATTCTGAGATCGAATCATTTTTATCGAATTTTCGAAGTACAATCGAGGCGAATCTGTGGATTTGGTTTTTAACAACAGACAACTAAAAAATCACGCTTTCCAGTAATGAGAGAAAAATTATTTATTTTTAAGAGTGCAATCAAGAAATACGGATTCATTGTAATTGAATTAAATAAAAATATTTTGAATGAATGTATCTTCCAATTTTTAATTTAATTGATTTGTCCAGATAATTTTAATATTGTTAGCAATTACTCTAAATCTTAATTTATATTGAGTTTTCCAATGATTGCTGATTATTGCATCGTTAAAATAAATTTTTGAATATGCATGCATTATTGTTCAATGAAGAACTATTATTCCTCGAATTTTCAATGATTTTTTCGATTGTATTTAATTGGTATCGATAAAATTTGATATTGAATAAAAATCGATAAAAATTAAAATTATTCGTATTTCATCGATACAATTTTTGGAAATTCTGATTAAATAAAATGATCGAAAATTAGGTAAATAAAATAATCAAAAATTCTGGTCAAATAAAATAATCGAAAATATTGCTTAAATAAAATTGTCAAAAATTCTGATTAAATAGAATCGTCTAAAATATTAAAAACCTTAACTTCCCAGGCAACAAGAGGGTATATCTATGAACTTTTAGCCATCAATCTCAAAATTCGATTCTTCATGCCCACTGAGTGGAGTTATTCATATATGCATCCTAGCCTAATACAGGAATCATTATTATGCTGACTTAACCAAAAACAATGCAAATTCAACAATTTCCACTCGAAGGCTAAAAAGACCAGATTTTCCTGTATTAAAGCTCATCGAGAAAACGTCACCGTTCATAAAGTTTCTGGAAAACAATATCACGTGTTACATAGTGACCGTGAAAGATACCGATTGAATCTTATCACTTTCTGTCTTTTCGCTGTAACGACGACTTCCGGATAGCGAATTCGTTTTCTCCGCTAGAAAGATAGTCAAGTTTCCAAGTATTTGTTTTTCGCTTCTTATCAGCGATTCCGTGATCATAGAGATCAACAGATTGCGCAAACGTTTTTTATTTTAGCGCATAGAAAACATTTCGCGATATAAAATGAATAATCGAGAGGAGGACGTTCAATCGCGTCAGATATGTTGTCGAGGTTGCTCGTAATCGTTTTGGCCTCCGGGTTGGTGCTGGGAGCGACGAGGGAAAAAGACTGGTGGTCGGATGGATTCATCTATCAGATTTACCCTAGAAGTTTCAAGGACAGTAACGGTGACGGTATCGGTGATTTAAACGGTATAACGAGCAAGTTGGAGCATTTGGCTGATTTGAACGTGAGTGCGTTATGGATATCACCAATATATACGAGTCCAATGGTCGATTTTGGCTACGACATATCAAACTTCACCGACGTCGATCCAATTTTCGGAAACTTGAACGATTTTGCAAAATTGACTGCAAAAGCAAAATCTCTGGGTCTGAAAGTACTTCTAGACTTCGTGCCGAATCACAGTTCCGACGAGCATCCCTGGTTCGAAAAGAGTATCCAAAAGATAAAGCCTTACGACGAGTACTACGTTTGGAGAGATCCAAAGATGGTAAACGGAACTAGGAAACCACCGAACAACTGGTTGAGTCGATTCGGTGGTTCAGCTTGGGAATGGAACTCCCAGAGGGGTCAATACTACTTGCACCAATTCGTAGCTGGTCAACCGGACTTCAATTTCCACAGTAAAGCTTTGGACCAAGAAATAAAAGACGCTCTTACGTTCTGGTTGGATCGTGGGGTAGACGGTTTCCGTGTTGACTCCATCAACTTCATTTTCGAAGACGAAAGATATCTGGACGAGCCAATAATACCTGGAACGGACCTTCCTGCCGATGACTGGGCGACTTTGAATCACATCTACACCAACGACCAAAACGCCACTTATACCCTTGGCCAATCATGGCGGAAGCTACTCGATGATTACTCAGCTAAAACAAAAACCGGACCGAAGATTCTTCTGACCGAAGCTTACACGAGTTTGCCTCTAGTCGTGAAGTATTATCAGTACGGTGTTCACGCACCCATGAACTTTATGTTCATCATGAATCTGAACAATGATTCGCTCGCGATTGATTTCAAACGAGAAATCGACAGCTGGATTAATTCAACCCCAAACGGTTCATTGGCTAATTGGGTTGTGGGCAATCACGACAATCATCGCGCTGCATCCAGATTCGGAACTGAACGTGCTGATCAACTATCCATGCTCTGCGCCGTATTGCCTGGTATTGGAATCGTTTACAACGGCGATGAAATCGGTATGCAAGACACGTGGCTCTCGTACGAAGATACTATTGATCCTGCTGGCTGTAACGCTGGACCTAGCAGATACCACTTGTCCTCTCGTGATCCGGAGAGAACTCCGTATCAGTGGGACGCAACGGTCAGTGCTGGTTTCTCAACCAGCAACAAAACCTGGCTTCCGGTCAATCCGAACTACAAAACTCTCAACCTTGCCAACCAAAAACGCCAAAACGTTTCTCACTATTCCGTTTTCAAAAAACTCGTCGCTTTGAAGAAACAGCCGATTATGAGAGATGGCACAACCGAAGTTATTCTCGTCACTGAAAATGTTTTGGGCGTCGTTAGAAGGCTTCCTGAAAATTCGCCGGTTGTTCTGCTCATCAATTTTTCGCAAAAGGACGTCAAGATTGATGCCAATGCTTGGTTGAACATTCCTAAACAATTGGCTGTCTATGTTGCTAGCGTTGGGTCCAATGTCGACCCTGGTACCGTCGTCAACACTGCTGCTATCCAATTGCCCGGAGCAGCTTCCGTCGTTTTGTCTTAAATTGACGAATTCATCGAGAAACTCGAAATATCCGTTGTTTGATAGAACCGAGTATTGTGTACTAATAATAAATAGTAAATCACGGATTTTTCGTATTGTTTATTTTCCCAAGTCTTATTTCAGTGTAAATCATTTTTAGCTTTAGTTATCTAGGAATCTTCGTGATTTTTCGTTGTCACCATCGGTAGAATCGATTCGGTGATCGACTTTGGACCCAGACACACAATGAATATTGGATTTGAATGGGACTTATGCCATCAATTATGTGGAATTTGGAGTAATCTCTAGAATTCTTCAGAATCGACCTTTGCATTTCGAAAAAATACCTTTTTTCGAACGAGCACTCGGTTACTATTTTTTTTTCCAAAAGCGTGATATCTAACGAGTATCAAAGTCCAATTTTAGGTAAAAATATTGAAAATTCACCGAGTTATGATTTTTTAAATACAAAAATGCATTTTTTTCGTTTGTAAGTTTTTGTGATAAAAAAAAACATTTTACCGGCTTATTTCGCGGAATTAAATTTTTCGCACGTTATCAGCAATGTTCAAAGAATCTTCAGTAATTTTTATACCTTTTTTGCTTAGATAGTTTGGTTACAAAAAAATAATTAAAGAAGAAAGAAAAGTCATTCTTGTAAAGCCAATTCTTGATAAGTAGATTTTCTCCTCCGATACGAAGGACAATAACAGGCCAAGCCAGAGGTGATTTTATCAGTATTTTAAGAAGCTTGGAAGAGATTAAGGGAGTTTCCTTCAGCGAGTAAAATGGAATCTTTCGCAACCTTGGGTGCTTCAATGACCCAAGTAGGATTTAAAAATTGTAATTCGCAAGTTTCACTTTAATTATTAATATTTTTCGTAAACTATATTCCATACCTTTGTACCATGCTTACCAACAAATATCCAAACGATACTTCATCAATAACAATTAATTCTTCAAAAATCAATAATTCCGAACCAAATAACCTTGATTTTCATTGTCGACCTCCTAAATGAGCGAAGGATGAATTCTATTTGTTAAAACAGTTTTTAAATGAACTTTTTTCGTCTCATTTACCACCGATTAGGTCGTGAAGGTTGGTATCTCGAAAATTACTGTTTTCCAGCAGCAAGTGGTACGTCGTTGTCTGATACGTCTTATCTATACCCAACGTCAACCAGCAACCAACATATAGCTTTTCGAAGGTTGGATTCGTCCCACTAATAGTCAACAAAAAGCAAGGTTTGTTTGTTTGTCTTTTTCGAGTTGTTCTCTTTCGTTGAATGAACTGTTTCCATACGGTATAAATGGGAAGATTCCAGTGAGGAAGTAGTACAGTATTGAAGACGATGTCACATAGAGTCTACCTATGCCTGTTTGGGCTTGTATTTTTGGGTGTGACAGGAGGAAGTAAAGTGCCAAAAGAATGGTGGAAGGATACTTTTATCTACGAAATATACACGAGAAGTTTCATGGACAGCAATGGTGACGGTATTGGGGATTTGAAAGGCATAACGAGCAAGCTGGAACACTTGGTTGATTTGAACGTCAGCGCAGTTCTAATATCACCCATTTATACGAGTCCAGTAGGCGATTTTAGTGACGACGTTTCGAACTACACAGACGTGGATCAAGTCTACGGAAATTTGAGTGATTTTGCTGAGTTGACGACCAAAGCTAAGTCATTAGGTCTCAAAGTGATATTGGACCATGTTCCGAACCACAGTTCCGACCAGCATCCATGGTTTCTAAAAAGCGTTCAAAAAATCGAACCTTACGTCGATTACTATGTATGGCAAGATGCTAAACTGGTAAACGGAACCCAAGAACCACCTAACAATTGGTTGAGCGTGTACGGAGGTTCCGCTTGGGAATGGAACCCCATTCGTAGTCAGTATTACTACCATCATTTTGGGGCCAACCAACCGGATTTGAACTACCGGAGCACCGCTCTAGACCTAGAGATGCAAAAGGTTTTGACGTTTTGGCTTGATCAGGGAGTGAACGGTTTCCGTATAAACGATATCGACAAACTGTTCGAAGATCCAAGTTTCCTGGACGAGCCTGAGTTAATTGGACATGGATTAGATGCTAATGACTACGGAAGTCTGGATCACGTATACACGAAAGATCTGGACGAGACTTATATCAAGCTGAAATCTTGGCGCAAGCTGATTGATGCACATTCCAAAAAGTCCAGCAAAGCTGAACCTAAAATCATCGTAACATCAGCTTCTGCGTCTCTTGAATTGGAAATCCGATATTTCGAGGCTGGCTCGGATGTACCACTGAATAAAATGTTCGTTTCTCAATTGGGCAATCAATCGCGCAACTTTGATTTTAAACTTTCGATCGATCGATTGATGAATTCAGTGCCGAAAGGACACTCGGCCAATTGGGTGGTTGGAACCAATGAGGATCATCGGGTAGCCACCAGATTCGGTTTCAAGCGAGCTGATCAACTATCCATGCTCGCAGCTGTTCTTCCAGGTCCAGGCTTTGTCTACAACGGCGATGAGATCGGTATGGAAGACACATGGTTGTCGTACAACGAAACTCGTGATCCGGTCGGTTGCACCGCTGGTCCCTCCGGATACAATCTCAAATCTCGTGATCCCCAGAGAACTCCTTTCCAATGGGACGCCAATGTCAGCGCTGGTTTCTCCACCAATAACGAGACTTGGCTTCCCGTCAATCCAAACTACGAGCACCTCAATTTGGCGACGCAGAGAACCACACCGATATCCCATTACTCGGTATTCAAGAAACTTGTCAAACTGAAGAAGGAACCTATCATGAAGACTGCTAGTGTGGAAATCATCCTTGTCGATAGAGACGTCCTTGGAGTTGTCCGAAGAGAACCCACGCTTGGACTCGTCACTCTTCTAATCAACTTTTCCAATACGAACGTCGTGGTTGACGCCAGAACTTGGATGAACATCCCCGAACATCTATTCGTTTATGCATCCACCATCCATTCGGGTATTCCTTCAGGAGTCAACATGGATACCACGGTTCTCAATTTGCCTGGTGCAGCGTCCGTTCTTCTTGCTACCTTTGAAGACAGTTTTTGACCTGCGGATTTTTTACAAGGTCAGACCAAGGTCAGGTCAGGAAATCTAGGCTGTCCAATCTTAGAAGACTCTTGAACAACACTGTCAATTAGTAACGAATGTTTTTCTTGCCAAAATTACGTAAATGAAGAATAAAAAATCAACCATTGGGTAGAACTTCTTGATAAATCTATTCTTTCCATCCACATTCCCACTTCAATCACCCATCTTCCCAATCGGTCTGACTGTACCGTAAAAATCACCAGTTTTGGTCCATTCTACCGATTTTTCGTACAAACGTTGCATTTTCTCTGCCATTTCACCGGCATTCATAAAAACCACTTCCACCAAGCGAAAAACCCTTTCAACATGAAAATTCCAATGTTTTCAGTGATTTAGATACCAAAGTCAACTAAACTCTTCAAAACGTGTTTTTATCTACTTAGATAACCGGAAATTGTGAAAAACGTGTCAAAAAAAATCTGATTTTATTTTTCATTTACTGATGCAGTTTTTACCTGGTGTGTGTTCAAGTATATAATCCGGGTTTGATAACTCCATTAGGTGCCGAGATGCCGATCGATCGATAAGTAGCTCGATCTATATACAGCTAGCTTTTGAAATTAAGACGTACAGAGAGAGAGAGAGAGAGAGAGAGAGAGAAAGAGCTATAGGGGGGTACCAGCGGAAGTCGCGCCGGAAACACTCGCACAGCTTGAGGTGGATACTAGACGGTGTGGGTATAGTGCACTATTAGGCGTGCGCTATCGTCGACACGAGCCGCAAAGTGGTTGAAGCTCGAAGTGCTGGAAGTACACGCCCGTCGTCATCGTCGTCTCGGCAAATGTGGGCCAGACAAGAGGGTAGTTCAATCATGTCATAGCGTAGGAAGCGAGAATGGAAATGAGGGTATACCTGAGGTGTGACGTTGCACCGCAACGAACCAGCTACGAGAAGGCACATCCACTAGAGGCTGTTCCATGTATTTTGACACTTTTACCAGTGTCTACGGTGCTCTGTTCGTGGGTTATGTGAAACGAGGGGTTGGGAGAAAGAGGAATGGAGATGACTGTAAAGGTGAAGAAAAAGGGAGGAAAGAGAGAGGAGGAAAAGGGAAGGATGGAAGGATAGATGGGGTTGTAGGTAACGAAAGAGAAAGTGAGAGACAAGAGAGCTGCGGAAACGCTTGCAGGTTACCCCTGTCAGGAAGAAACCACAGAGAACCCCCCAGTTTATATTCACAGATGTGTATGTTTGTAACCAGAACGCTCTGGCGCGCACCAATCACACTGAGTGCACATTCTTCAACTGGTCTCTCCAGCGAGCACCTAAGCGCGATACGGAGTTTCAGGAATGAAAGAGCAAAGGGTGCTGCGCTCAGGGATACCAGAGGAAAATACAACGTTTCAAAAAAACAAAAAAAATACTGGCTCCCCTGATGTGGATCCCTGTACTATTCCAACTTGAGACCACGTCGTCTAGTCATTCTCTTGTTGATTCTCGTTTCTTTCTTTAGCCTCCCTGTGACGTCCTTTTCAGTTTACAGGCGCTTCAGTCCTTTCGGGACTACAACAGGACAGGGTTGGGTTTGATACTGTTGGAAACCGGGCGCTTTTCTGATGGAACAATTTGGGGTTACAGGTTATTTTCGTTATTTGCTGTAGGTTTGTGGTTCTTTTGCATGAATAGTAATGTTTCATTCCCGTAGAGTTATTGCGAACTGACCCAAACAACCTGCCTTTTAAAAAACAAACTCAAACGAACAAAAAAGAAACAAACCCAAACAAAAAACAACAAACCCAAACCCAAATAAGCGCAAACACAAACCCGAACCTAAACAAACCCAAACCTTAATAAACGCACATCCAAAAAAACAAACCCAAATCCAAAAAAACAAACCCAAACAAATGCAAATCCAAAAAACAAACCCCAACAAACGCAAATCCAAAAAAACAAACGAAAATCCGAAAGAACAAACTCACATAAACGCCAATTAAAAAAAAAAACAAACGTAAATCCAAAAAAACAAATCCAAACAGACTCAAATCCAAAAAAAACCCAAACAAACGCAAATCCAAAAAAAAACCCAACAAACGCAAATCCAAAAAACAAACCCAGTCCCAAGCAAACAAACCCAAACCCAAACAAC
>JAPYZJ010005886.1:0-10813 GCA_030522765.1 Ophioninae sp. B BG-2022a
GTATATAAAGTGCGTGGCTGTTCATAATGTATGGCATACAAGATGTGTAACATAATTTTTTATTGATATTTGTTTATTTAACTATTATAAACTCATGAAATCATTCCGGCCTGCTTGGTTTCATAACCTCAAAAAATGTAATATCCCTTAGGAGACTACTTTGGGAAAGATGGGGTATCTATTTGCTGGCAAGACGGGGTACCCCATCTTACCCGCTTAGTTGTTACATCTTGTATTTCGATTTAATTGGAAAGAATCGTTGCAATTGGGTTAATTCTTTTTATAGGTTATGGTTCGAGAATACAAACGAAAAACTAATAGAAGGGAGTGGAGTGAAGAGCAAATGAAGTTAGCCATTCAACTAATAAAGATTCAATACCCCATCTTACCCCAGGGTACCCCATCTTACTCTATAGGTGGGGCAAGATGGGGAGATTTCGTTTTTTAAAGTTAATAATTCTATGAGAAGAACTATATATTTGTGTTTGGACTCATAATAATTTAAGAAAAAAAGACTGATTATTCTTTAAATAAAAGTTCCCACTTTGTGCAATAAAAAACAGCGGGTTTTATTTATGAAATACCTTAAAGTCACCGTCTTACCCCACCTTCCCCTACATTTATTTGAATACGAGCTGTCGAAGAGATAACGTCAACATGGAGCCGCAGTTGCGATGGCTGCCATTCAAAAAACGGGATTCGAATTGCTCGAACACTCTCCCTATTCGCCTGATCTGGCTCCTAGTGACTTCTACCTCTTTCCTCGGCTCAAGGAACACCTCAGAAGCAAGAAATTCGAAGACGATAGCGAAGTAATGGCCGCTGTTGAGGCGTTTTGGGAGGGTCAAGACAAAGAATTTTTTTTCAAAGGGAACCCTGGATTTAGAAGAAAGATGGAATAAATGTATTGATTTGTTAGGAGACTACGTGGAAAAATAAATGATTATTTTAACTTTATTTACCGTGTTTTATTTTCATTATCATTACTTTTGGATCATCCCTCGTAGATACATACATACATATAAACACAAACAAACATGTGTACACGTGTATGTTTTTGTTTGTGCATAAACGCATACGGGTACACATATGCGCGCGCATTCGAGATCTCTGTCGGGAGGCGAAGTGAACGAGATCGAGGGACAGGTGGCCTGCGCGCAAGAGTCGACTTAGCGAGATTGAGTCGTCGGAGGGAATCGGTATGCGCGCGCACACACGACACACGCCTCATATAAATAATACATCTACGCATATCCGTACACTCGCCAAAAGTTGTTCAACGATACAACGCGTCTCGAACCTTCCTGGGAAGGTCCTCGAACCCACGAAAAGACTCGAGCAGTTCTCGTCCAACAGCAGCGCGAGAGAACGAGCCTTAGTCCCTGCAAACATTACTAAACAAAGAACCCAAACAAATCTCATAATCCGGCAGATTAATCATGCTCGATAGCGACAATAATGAGGATGTCACAGCCTAGACGTATCGGAAAAACGAATACAATCGTAGTTTTCGTATTTTCCTGGTCGAAGTGTGCCCATAACGATTTTAAATGAAAGCCGATTGACGTCAAAATGACGTGTATATTTATAATATACAAATCTATTGTCCACGTGTACGAGTATAACCGCCGAAATGATTTTTACCCCACCGTCGTTTGTCGGGATCCAAGAGAGCAGCCGTTCGGGCACATCGAGAGAATCTGTACAGTAATCTCCAGATTGAGATATCGTTGCTCCGAGAGATCCCGGGGATCCTTTATCGCTAAGGAGCAAAGCGGAATCTTAGTCGGATGTACGTGATGCAAGAAGGATACTTCTGGGGTATACTTACTCATACGTGTATAGACGTAGTATACCCACATGTACATTCGTACACACCTATACGCGTTGTAGTCGGTATATATACACGAAAGATTTTCAGAACCTGTTATGGTCGTTCCGGAGCCACCAAGGTGGTCTACAATTGAAGTAATAACTCAATTATCCTCTCTGGGGATACGTACCCGCCTATCTCCTTCTTTTACTCTCAAATCTCTCACTCGACCACAGTTCGCGCTCCTTCCACCTATATCCCCCATAATCCCCCCCTCCGTCCCGCCATTTGCTTTTTAATTCTCTTACGTGGTGCACCCTTACACCCGCCCTTTCTCCTCCTCCCCCCCCCCCCTCTATCATCCGCCCTCTTTCTCTACCTTTCTCTTGTTTTCCTTCGTCTCACTCGTGCCCCAGCATGGCATAATAATCCCTTCGATCCCATCACGATCTTTCCATCCACATATTATTAGGGCCCGGACCCCACTTTATACGTGTGCGCGAACGCGTACGCACAAGCCAACACAACTTATATACAACACTCCTCATTTTAGACGCCCATATCCTCGCACCCATCCCAGCTCTCGCAGCTTTATACATCCGCTCACTCGGCGACGATTCATTCTCACACCGTACATCATGCCTCACGCAGTTACGCACTTGCTCGTAAAACTACGACGATATAACTTATTGTTCTCGACGCTTTTCCGCACCCCTTGCTTTTTCTTTTCATTGCGTCGTAGAACCGCATGTATCGTATACCGGTGATGAAAAATGGGTTTGTCGAAAACAAGCCCAAATATACAAGCCGAATATCGACCAGTGATCCTAGCCAGTCGTTAACGTTGGCGCACTATGTGGGATGGACAATCGAAACGGAAGTGCCACTGGAATTAAATGGCCTTTGGTGGAGTTTGAAACAAGCCCAAATATACAAGCCCAATATCGACCAGTGATCCTAGCCAATCGTCAACGTTGGCGCACAGTGTGGGATGGACAATCGAAACGGAAGTGCCACTGGAATTAAATGGCCTTTGGTGGAGTTTGAAACAAGCCCAATATCGACCAGTGATCCTAGCCAATCCTCAACGTTGGCGCACAGTGTGGGATGGACAATCGAAACGGAAGTGCCACTGGAATTAAATGGCCTTTGGTGGAATTTGAAACAAGCCCAAATATACAAGCCCAATATCGACCAGTGATCCTAGCCAATCGTCAACGTTGGCGCACTGTGTGGAATGGACAATTCTAAACGGAAGTGCCACCAGAATTAAATCGCCATTGGTGGAGTTTGGAAACTCCACCAAGTGAAAAAGCAGCGCTCTCCTTTTAGGGTAACAAAGCAGCATATGATGAATTGGCAAAGCGATCAATGGAGTGTCCGAATGGCTCAAGACGTTTCACCATTTGTTTCTTTTAATTATTAAGCGTTAATCAATTATTGTGTTCACCTTTTCTACATATTAGTCCCGAGTTCGTCATTAACCTGGAATCCGTTCTATCACCACCAGGAACCAACATAAATATCCCATATGAATGGACTTTTCTAAACCGCAGTGCCAAGGAGTTACGATAGTTTGTAATAGTGATAGGGATTTATTTTTTCCGATTTGTACAAATAACCTATGACCTCTAGAATGTAGATCGGACACCCTTTTCGACACCGTCCTTACAATTTCTTTTGAATAACGGTTCATATAATCATTTTAGCGTTTCATTAATTGGGACACCCAATCACGTACATGTACTATATACGACAAGTTTTTTTCGACGTCTTTAGAACTCTCGCAAGAGAGAAATGAAAATTAGCGTCGTCCAAGGAGAAACAGTTTTTGATGGATGCAATGAATGTCATTTATTGCACCTGCGTCAATGATACCCACGATGCTTCCAGATAAGCAGCTAGCCTAAATTAAGTTCGCGACAACTTCGATAAATTCTTCGTTTCATTAATTTGCAAACCGTGCATTTTATTTCGTACGTCGAGGGCGCGTTAAATTCTCGCGAAGGCCGTGAGATCCGAGATCTCAGCGAAGGACGAATCGATGAGGCTGCGGAGGATGGAGAAACGCTCACGTGGATTGTACGGGAGTAGAAGATAAGGCGCTCCAAGTGAAAATCCACGGTTACAGATATTGTATTTGTCGCTACGTCATCAAGTGTACATATATGTATAAAAAAATGCTCGTAATCGTGTCACTGACCGGCATTTGCTGGACGGAGCCATTATTGTATAAGGTCTTGCGCTATAGCTAGAAACACCATACACGTAGAAATTTCGACCAATGGAATCGTTCTTCAGACTTGAATAGTTATTACGATGGTATAATCAGTATGAGCTAACTGAGGCTCATCAGCATCAACGTAACAAGCTCACAGGAAGCACATGTCAATCCATTATTTACCAGCATCCATATACATGTTCACGATTGTTCGAGAGATCAATTAACATTGCCTTTCGTCACGGATCTATCGGCAAAACTATCCACGCGCGTGTGTAGGTACGAAAGAGAGAGAGAGAGAGCGGGAGCTCTTTTTTTCGTTCCACTGCTTTTGTTCTCTTTTTTGTTTCTTTTTTTGGTCTCGTCCCTCGAGTCCGCGGTTGTATTCGTTGTTTTCCCTATAGTCGTTGGCTCACTCCACGGTTCGACCAATCCTTCGCGCTTCCTCTTCGTCCCTTCCTTCGCGGTGATCACCGTATATACGTTCCACGTGTATTCACGTATCCCGTATACACAGACTACGTGTTGGTGTACGTATGTGGATACCTACACGTTTATTCGTTCACACACATTTATGAGTACCCATATACGTGTGTGTATATAAGCAGGCACGCAGCCAGCATCAGCAGCAGCATCACGAAAGCAATCTTCCATCCCCGGAGTAAGACATTGAGGCAGCATTGAGCAGAAGCGGTTGGTGGAGGCCGGTGGTGGTGGCCTCTCTCCTCCTCCTTTTCTCTCTTTCTCTCTCTCTCTCTCCCTCACTCTCGGACTGCGCGCTCGAGTCGGGTATGAGACTCGGGTGAATCGCGGTGTAGCAGCAACAGCGGCGACGGCGGCAAGAGAGCAGTCGAGGGATTCGAGCCCGGCGCGCGCAACCTAAAGTCCACCTCAATCAGGGCTATGATGTCTCGAACCCGATCTTTGCCAAGGTAGTGGGAGTACCTGAGCGTTATAAAGACGAAAGTGTAGAGAGAAACGGGGCAGAGGGACCCATCGTCTGACCGACTGGGTGGTCCTACAGCTTCAGTTGTGTTCCGACGCGCTTCAAGCCAACACTATAAGAAACACTCATAGTTTACTCGTCTTTCCCAACGTTCTTCTTCTCTTCTCTCTCTTTCCCTCTCTCTCTCTCTCTACCCCTCTTTCTCTTCTTTTCTCCCTCCTTCCATACCGTGCGTTCTCTTTATATCTCTCATTCCGCGGATCCCCCGGAATTGCCACAAGGGGGCGCTCATATCGGCCCAAACCCTGAGAACGATGCGTCCGTGAACCGGCTCGACCACCGTTAGGGGTTGTTTTTCAAATCGGCGGATACTCGCGGATCAACGATACGAGAAAAGTGTTGAAGGACTTCCAAATAAGGGTGTAGTGCGGTGGATCCAGTGTCGGTTATCGTTTTCTGAACATTTGCTTTGGAAAAGCAAACTGCAAGCGGAGTGATCGAAACAACTGTGAAGTGGATCGAAAGTTGAAGCAAAAAGTGACGGAAAAAGAGGAATTAATACCGTTATGAGATATTGATTGAATTCAGGCTTGTTGTTCTTTGCAATGCCGATACCGTCACTCTACAACGATGTGATCGGTGCCGGTTTTGAAATTTGCCAGTTTCCACGGGATAATAGGAAAGTTCGATCTAGTTTGCCGAGATCGGGTGGGTCGCACTGAAAATCCGCGATTGATCTCACAGCAAGATCAAAGTGCAAGGAGGCTGGCCCTTCCATCCCGTGGACAAACGGACATTGTTTCCTCGGCAAAGTTCTCGTCTTTGGTACAAACTTACGAGTACACTCTTTGCGTGGTATATTCAATGGTGGTGCCGGGAGATAAAGGTCGATGAAGGAGGTGGATGATATAAGGACGGATAACTACGCGTATAGCCCGTGATCGTGAGTGAGAAAAACAAGCAAAGGCTAATAAAGGTTTCTCGCGCGCGTGCGCGATATTCTCGAGTATATATACGTATACGTATATACACATATGTATATATATATATATATATATATAATAAACACGTGTACATCGAGGAGTGTCTAAAACAGGGAAAAAAAGGCTCGATGTACCCGCCCAGCTATAATCAAATGGGGCTTTATTTAGAATTTATCGTCCGATAAAGTGGTTACAGTCGTGGCGGATGTATACGTAAGAGCGCGAATCGAGCCGCAATCATATATAAACGCGGCTCGGGCATGATTGCTCGTACGTGAGCTCCTTTTGCTCGGCCGAGTGATCCCTCAAAGTAAGTTTTGCGGCGGCAATCTTCGCCGGCTTCTTTCCATTCAACAAACCGTCCGATTCTTTCACTCGGAACTCATCCAAACGCGAAAAACGCTGGGACATCAATGACAATTTGGTTATGAAATGGGAACGGCGCGTCAACGGGAAAAACGTTTTCATCGTGTTACGGATTGACCAAAATGGAGCTCGAGAGTTTTAAGTGCGACGATGGGAAGAAACTGGTAGAAGCGAATGCTCGTTCATGAGACCGTGTATTTTCCACAACTTCGGGACGGTATGGGCCGCTTCAACGTCATTGCGTGACGCTTGACGCAATCGCTGCACGGAGGCCGGAAACGATGCTTTAGCGCCGGAAGTGTCAACCGTACAAGTTTTGAAGCTCGAGTGAAGCATCTTCGTCATCCATTACCGAGGAACGTCGTCGAAATTTTCCGGTGTTTGTTCTATTTTCGTTTTTTTGTTTGTTTTTTCTTTTAATTTTGTTGAAAAGACTGAGAGGACCAAGGATGACGGAGAACTTCTTTTGGAACGGTCGAAGTTGGTGCCCCGTCTAAAAAAGTGCCGGGTAACTTCGGGCCGGGTGAAAATCGTTCGAGGGACAAAACGGTGAGTCGACGAAAAAAATAGAAGGTTAATGCATCTTTTTTTTTTCTTCTACCTTCTCTCAACGCGCTGTACAGTCGTGGAATTTCTCGGTCCCGGTCTCACCAGGCTTCCTTCTTCTGTGCCTGGTTTCGACCTCGTCGATTTTTCCCTCGGGATCGTTCGCGCCAACGAGAAATCATTTTCTCAAGACTCGGGTACAACTTTCTTCATTTTTTTTTGCCCCCACTTCGCTCGAGACTCACGGGAGAGATCTCGAAGTGAAAAAGCTTGAGGTTCGTGCAGTTTTTGAACTCTCTTCCTCTTTCTCTGTGGGTGCAGGTAAAACCTGAAAATCGGTTCGAGTCACCCTCGCCTGGTACTAGACTAAGCAAGTCCGCCTCGATGGGTATACTAGCGCCGCCGTTAGCATCGGGGAACTCCATTGGGGGGAGCTATCTATTATGCTGGTGCCCCTTTCCAGACCCGAAATTCTTCGTATCTGTCCTTACTGACCCCTCGACCGAGGTCGTCCTTTCTTCCTTTTTTTCTCTCTCTTCTCCCTTGCTCTCTGCTCCGACATTGGTTTTCCATTCTTCCACTCATCTCTGATGAAGGAATCCTTGCGTTTGTCGCAGGTTGTCTTGTTCTCTTGAATCAATCGGTGGGCGTCATAAACAAAATTAATGCGCAACGTTGCAGCGCAACGAAAATGATTATTTTTCAATTTCTCTAGAATTCAAATGTGAAGAAAAATATTCAGCCAAATAATGGAACGAAGGGAATAAAAAAATGAGAAAAGAAATTTCATTGGGTCGCAAAGATACGAACTTCAAGTCCATTATTATCCTCTTTTTCGATCAACGATACGTACGCACTCGTATTCATTGGCATGTTTTGAAAAAAGCTCAATTATCGTCACGCAAACATCTTTCTTGACCTTCTCCATCGATACATCGAATAACTTACACCTCGTCCCATCGAAAGTTCTTGAACTTTCGAATCAACGAATTTACGAAAAGACGAAGAAAGAAAATCAATGGAAAAGAGGAATATGCCTGATACGGGACGAGATGGCCTATCGTGCAGAAAGCGGATCTATCTCAGGGTCGGAAAGCTTTGGAAGCTGATCGCGATGAACACACGAAATTATTATTTAGAGAGCCTCGACCAGGCAACCCGAAGTAACCTTTTTCTTTTTCTTTTTTTTTTTTGGCGTTGCACACTCCGCAGCTTTGCGGGCAACGCATCAGTGAGGGGGCTAAATCCGCCACCCAGCATCAGTTGGGAATCCTTTGCAAACATATACAAGTATATACATACGCGTAACGTATACATACACAAAGACACGTGTACCCGCAATCTACATCCACCGGGCTCGTATACCCATACCAACGAACAAGTGTGCGCACGTGTGTGCCCGTGTAGGACGAACATAACGCGAAGAACCAGTTCTCTCATTTCATTGCGTTCGTTGTCCGATAATGACGCATAGCGTGCCTTGCGCCGCTCTTAACTTCGTCCAGACTCTTCGGAGTTGGCCAGTTTGCGCAACTTTTGCGTTCCGTGCTTGTACTTCGCAAAAACATTTTCGCAGGCTCTATCCCCGGCCACCGATCGACAAGTTCCGTCCAAAGACCCGTTTGAAAATCAATATTAACCGTTGTAGATAGCGTGGGAAAAACAAAAATAGGTGCGTAGCATGTTCATCGGGTTTAGGCTAACTCCGAGAGGATAGACTTCCGTAGTTTTCTTCGGGACATTCTAATTGAAAGTCCATCAAGCTAAACAAATATTTATATTCTTATACGGTTGTACGTTTATCATTAACCAAATCGGGCACGAGATTATAACGAAAATCTAGTGCTGCCGTCGATCTAAAAAATGTATTACGCCTAGTAAAAAAAAATCCATGATTTTTCCAACGGATGGCTTTAATTATCTGTATCTCGCGTTGTATAAGTCCGATTGGCTTATACTAGGTGGCGTTAGAAAGATGAGATTTCGTACTTAATAAACTTTTCCGATAGTTTTTTGATTGGTTGACTCAGTTTGTGATTGGTTGATGCCAGAAAATAATGGATTTTTTTTTACTGCACCCAATATTTAAAAACACTGAGGTGACCATCTTTCCTGCACTATTCGATGTAAGATAGCCCGAGACCTGAGCACACGATTCGTATCTTGAAAATTGAGACTCGTCCCTCCTAACCTCTATTGGAAAGATGGACCAACGTTAATTCTTTGAAATGAATCAACAACCGTAACTCCTTTAAAGGTTGAGTTACATACAAGTATATATAAAGAATCCAAATGTTGGGAATACAATAAAACTTTTTATTTATACGTAATTCCTAGACATTGTCATATTTCACTTCCCACTATTATCTATCAACAATGTTAAATGAGTTAATAAATAGTAGATGTTTATATCCATAAACGTTCGTCGTTTTGGCTGTTGCATGTTAACGCCATTTCATTACCATAGAAATCCACAATCTATGCCCTCGCCCCCTCGAAAGAGAAGTTAATCAGCCATAAGGTTCACCTTCGGCCAGACGCTTCCCCTGAGTCATCGGGAATAATTGCCAATTATTTATTTCCTCTCGGAACGGAATTTCCGTTCTTTTAATATCCGCCATAATTCGCCTCGCGTCTTGGAAAAACTTCACGACGAGGAGTTTTACCGCTCGTAGATTGCCGTCGTGAAATTGATCGAGCGTTGTTTTTTTTGTTTTTTTTTTTTACTTCCTCCGATGTGTTCTCTCGATTATGCATTTTATCCTGTATGCATCGATCCTCCATGTATCCATGGAGTACCCTATACTCGAGCCCGCGACTATGCTCTCGCCTCGTCCTGTACACATGAACACGCAAATCGCCCCTACCCCTCTGATCTCTTACCCAGTCCAATGTATACCCCGAGCGTGGTAATAATGTAACGAGGAGAGAAATCCAGCGGGAATGCTTGTTGGTCCGGGGGCCCTGTGGGCTTCGAGGCCGGATTACACGAGTTGCCCTTTACTCTGTATATCCCTATCCACGTACGTACACGGACACATGCAACGGTATGATCTCGGTCGTCTCGATTACCCGTGAAAGTGCGAGCAATTAGCAAACCACCGAGGCGCCCGGTGGTTTGTACATTGGACGGTAAGGGAGGGGGGGGGGGGGGGATATATACGTCCCTACCACTCTTACTCTCCCTCTCGCCGTCTCTTTACACGTGTGATATCATATTGCTGGGGAATCCAGTGCAGAGGTCGCTCAGCGCGGAATGAGCGATTAATGAACGTGTTTGAATTCCGTCGTTCCCGATTGACTCGTGCGGTGTTAGCGTCGAGAATGCAGAGACTGATACCGTAAACCGGGGCTACTTTGACTTTGCGGGTTACTTTGACACATTTTGGGGCTACTTTGACATATGCGCAGTTTGGAGTTTATAGGCCGTGTTTTGTTATTATTACTTTTAAAGAAATGGTTTTTCTTCGTTCTAGGCCGGATTTAATCAATATTGAACTTTAAGATCTAATCAAAATGGTGTGAAACTATAAAAAGAAATTAGGAGGAGGAGAGTACAAGAACTATACTGAAATTGATCTCGCAAAGGCTGTCGCAGAAGTTAGAGCTGGAAGAATGTCACAAAAAGCAGCAGGAGAATACTTTAAAGTGGGCAGAACTACCATCATCAATAGAATCCACCAACAATATATATTTTCTTGATTTGTAATTGCCATTAATTCCGATAAAAGTGCCAATAGTTAAGCTGATTCGTGTCAAATGCTAATCATATTGCTATTATTGTTATTGAGAGAAGAGTTTATATTGATTTGTTTATGATAAGTTTAATTGTAGTTTGAAAAAACCCAAATGGTTGTCAAGTTCATTAAGACTGATTCGAAATACATATATTGATTTAAAAAAAGCTTTTATTTTCCTTTTTCATGGTATGTATACCT
>JAPYZJ010005887.1:0-23900 GCA_030522765.1 Ophioninae sp. B BG-2022a
TTAGGATTTGGTACTCCACTCTGTGCTCAATCTCTTCGTTATGATTTTCTCTTCAAAATGCTTTTTTAAAAATTCAAATCCGATGATTTTTCGATTTTTAGCAGAATTTCAAAGTTGGACCATCGATTTTCGCCAATTTTTCCATGCATACCCCTTTGCCTCTTTTTTTCCGATTTTTCGAGTGGACTTTCCGGGAAAACTATAAGAGATATCGATATGCATCCAACGCCATTATTTAAGTCAGGCAAAAAGCTTTTCAAAACACACCAATTAAATCTCAATAGCACAGAAGAAGTTCGCTCTACGACCTTTTGAAATCTCGTGATTTTTGAGATTTCGAAAAAGTGGCCGGGGAAGTCGAACAATTTTTTTTCCCTTTTTACACTCTTCAGAGGGTCTATTTAATCGGAAATTTTCCGCTCATTACGAACATACCCGATTTTTTTACCGAAAGTACAAAATCAGACTGGGAAATGCAAAAAAACGTTTCTAGAATATTTTTTCAACATTTTTCCCTAGAAATGGAGAACTAAAAGCGAATTAAATGGTGGATTTGTCTTCAAGGTCTAAAAATACATCGACATGGACCCCTTAATAACAATTCAGGGGTTGATCCGGGAACCGTACATGCTTGTATCAATCGACTCAGAATTTCACCCCCCGATCCCCATCTCACGATGACATTCCGAAATTCTTAGTTGAACCCAAACAAACCCAAACAAAAACGGTCGAGTCTCCTAATTCGAAAATTCCAAAATTGGAGAAACATTTCGCGGATGAGAAACTGATCGAGCAGCACAGCGGTCTCTTTCTTACGCTGATCTACCCGTATAGTACACGCACGTATCGATAAGTACAGTAAACATTGAGAAATGTCATTTTTGCCCTCCCACCTTGGAAATGATGGAACGTATAGTGGTTCAGTGCTCGCTCGTGGCAATAGCCACCACTCGGAAATAACGTGTACGACAACGTGCTGTGGAGAAGTTGCGAGTAAAAATACGATAGCGCCGCACGGTATTTCCAGCTCGTCGTCCACTATATAAATTATCATTGAATTTTTTCTCGTTTTTCTCTCACGATTATGCCAGTTTGTTAATGCCCAACGTTTTATCAGGCCAAATGCCTTTCCACCGATATCATTATTATTTAACGTAACATCAACCTTCGTTTCCAACAAATATTTCATTCTTTATTATCGTTGCTTTACTGAACTTACGATATCATCTTTAATACTCGAATCGACCAATTTTTCAGTTACTCAAGCGTGAAGATCTCGAGCACTTGCTTCATCGCTTTATTTGAATAATAAAATCGCACGAAAATGGCGCGATAGTTTCGAGCCTTCGAAGCCCGGAAATTTTGAAAAATTGGTCGTAGTTTCAGGCACCTCGAATTTCGTATAGGACAGCCCAAATTACGATGCGAGAATTCCGGACTGAAAATTCAGTTTTGATCGCTATCGTTGAATCGATAGGCAATATTTAACCTCGTTTTTGGGAAATCTGTGTTTTTTTTCAAAATTTGTATTTTTAGACAATTTTTTTCATCGATGATAATGATCGCGTTTTTAATAACAGGTGGTGGTATTTTTTTCGAAGAAATTTGATAAAAATTCATTTTTTTGGAGATAGAAACACGATAACAAAAAAAAAATGATCAGGCGTCAGCTGATATTGTTTATACTTTCATTTGAAAGTAAATATAATTTTTAAATATCTTTGATTTAAAAAAACTCATTCTATTATTTTACTTCTACGAAACGACCAGAATAATAAAACTTCTAAGGTCCTTCACAAGATTATTCAAAACTACATCAATTATTATTATTTAATGAACTTTCATGCACAATTTTTCCAACGTTTACACAAACAAATTACCGAACGATTTTTTCAAAAATTTTACATACTCTTTAAAAATAAACGTTTTTAAACAACCTTGATTTTCAAGGGGTTCTAAATGAACGATTCCATCAAAATTCCCTACTCGTATTTCGCGACTCGAATTTCTTCGATTTTTCAAAAAATCGTGGGTGAATAAAAAATTAGGGGATTCATTTTCAAAGTTTCTGGGGAATTTCGATTGGGGAGTTCGATCGTAGTTTCACGATTCAATTAGAGATTTCACAATAAACAGGTCGTGATGGCTTTTGCAGCGAATTAATGAGCCCACCCGACTAGGATTCTTGTATTTCGCGTATTTTCTGGTTGTCAATCGTCGTATCTCTCGTACCTGGGTTTAACGATACGGAAAGACGTGGAAAAGTTGATTCTGTTATCGGCCTCTGCGGTACGCTCTCCCGGTACCTTTTACAACGAGTTTATACACGGAACTGTGATGCGGTGTGTGCTGCAGTGAAGAAAGAGCGAGAACGCGATACAGAGTGAGAGGACAAGACAGAGAAAGAGTGAGAGAGAGGAGAGGAAAAGGAGGGAGCGCAGCGATATCGAAGGTATCCCGGCGGTTTTAACGGGCTGCGACGATCTGGCGATGTAGGTAACTTGCGTCTATAAATACATCGATAATTCAACGTTAAAAAGACGTCAGCCAATGCTTTCGCGAATTAACCGAATTGCCCATTCACGCGAATTGGACGGATACATTTTTCGACACGATTTTGGTGACAGGAATTTTTCACCGAAATTCTGATGCAGATTCATCAAGAATTGATAGTGGAATTCTACGATCCCTTTGAATTCGAAATTCACCGGGTATGATGCCTAAATATAGAGTTTAAGTTTGCATTTCTTTTTTAATTTTTTCATTGTCAAAAAATTGAAATTTTCCCAAAATTGAAATTTTCCACTTTCCAAAATTTGAAATTTTTCATTTTCCAAAAATTGAAATTTTCCAAAAAATAAAATTTTCCATTTTCCAAAAAATAAAATTTTCCATTTTCCAAAAATTGAAATTTTTCATTTTCCAAAAATTGAAATTTTCCATTTTCCAAAAAAATGAAATTTTCCATTTTCCAAAAAATGAAATTTACCATTCCCCAAAACTTATCTTTCTTCGCGAATAATTATCAAATATCTTTAAGAAAAATATGTGAAAAAATCGATGGAATTTTTTAGGGTAAAATTGAGCAAAAAAAAAAAACGTAACAATCGAAGAGAATTTTAATTATCATAACTTTCCAACGATGCAAACTTCAATATCAAAAGTTGATAAGATTCGGTTTAAATTTTCCAAATTTTCTGGGACAATCCAAACATGATCGAAAATCTTGACCAAATTATTCGAATTACATAAAGATGTACCGACGGATACGTCGCGACACACGCGATTGATACAGAATCCCCCCCATCAAACGAGAAGAAAATTAAAATGTATCTTTACGACGTTTCGAGGGGCTCAAAATTTATTGGACACGTGCACAAACAATTAACTGCCGGAGGCTGACTCTCTTGTCTCCCGCGGGCGCTCTCATGCAGTTCACGATTCCGATATGCCTTACTTTCTCTGTTGTCTGCCATTCGATATAGACGCATTGGGCTTCTAAGTAAAAAAGTATTTATTGTGCCTCGTAACTGAACGCTTTTTCTTCCTAGTCGAAAGATTGAGATTTCTCGTCCTTTTCTAACCATCGGAGAGGCGTTTATTGGAAGGCTGTAGTCAACATAACCTCGTATTGTTTTTATTGCCGCGATCTATTTTCCGTTCGATTTTTCAAGCTTTTTTTGAATAATTATATTATTATGGTTATATAATTTGAAAAAAAAAATATATATATATATAAATATTACGTATTATCGTATCATTTTTTGGGTTTGTTCGTTCAAAAATCGAAAGATAATAATTAATTACAATTTTATTCACTTTATTCACCACTTGGAGAAGATTGCACTGGAATTGTTCAAAATACGCGCGGCACTGGAATTTTAATGACTTTCCGAAATTTTTCAATTCGTATTGCGAAAAAAAAAAAAAAAAAAGAAAAAAAAAAAAAAAAAAAAAAAAAAAAAAAATTTCGAAGCGATCGTTTCGAAACTTCGATTGTTCGTCGGAGAGAAGGTTTCGCTCTCCGTTTCTCGGGCACGAGAGTCTCTCACCGGCATAGAGCTGTACACTAACCGAGTTCGCTTTCCGACTTGACCGCGAGATACAAGAGACGCGTGTATGGTTCCTTCGCAGAGCCAGCGGGGGCGTCTCGAGTCTCCTTTCTTTTTTTTTTTTCTTTCTTTTCTTTTCTTTTTTTTCCTTTACCTTTCCCATTCTCTCTCTCTCGGGATACGCGGAGGAGTTGGTTCAAATTTGGACCACCATTTTAGTTTCGGTATAGCCGCATAAAAAACAAAGTCCAATGGATGTGAATTTATACGAGCGAACCATTTATTTCGTATCCTATTCTATCCCAGGCTCGTATTCTTGAACGTTACATTTTTTTTTGCCGATTTGGACTTTCATTGCTTTTTCTGTCGGATTTATTAAAAATAGGAAAAAAAAACACGATTTTTAATTTTGTTTTGTGGAAATTTTAAAAAATAGGGAAAATCACGATTTTTTAATATTTTTTCTATCGCAATTCTTCAAAATAGGGAAAATTACGATTTTTCATTTTTTTCTACCTGAATTCTTCAAAATATGAATAATCACGATTATTCCATTTTTTTCTGTAGAAATTGTTTATCGGACGAATTTAAAAAAAGTTCCGTAAATTTTCGATCGTTTCGAAATTGTTATAAGATATTCGGCAGATTATCGTAATACAATATTTTTATTAATTTTATTATAAATAAAAATAAAAGTAAAAATAAAAATCAAATATTCGTGAAATTGAATTGTTATTAACTTTAAAAAGACGATAATAATAATAATTTCTATGGTAAGAATGGCAATAAAATGAAAATAATAAAATTGTAGGAATTATCATTTTTTTTTTGCATTTTTTAACTGGCAAAAACTTTCAACTTCTTCAAGGTGCTCGACGAGCGAAAATTTTTCGTTTCGAGGTATGAGAGCAATTGGCAATTTAACACAAGGTGGTTCAAATTGCCACCAACTCCTCCACACGTACGAATAAACGTATATGAGTCCGCGAACGGTTTTCTGTGGAGTAAATAAGCCGTGTGTACGGTATAGTTCCAATGCCGAGTCCTCGCCGCCCCTGGGCCTAGTAGTCGTCTCCTCTTTCTCTTTTTCTTTGTAGATCGTATTTATCGTCCCCTCTCCCGGTGCCCTCTTCCTCGCTGCGGTCCCGCGTCTCGCAACACCGCGCGCAGTCACAACCAAATCGCGCTATCGTTTCCTCTCCGAAAAAATTTGCAGCGCCATCGCGAAATTTAAGGTCAATATGATTTTTTTAATTCGAATTTTATTTGAATTTGAAAATAAAAAAAAAAACAAAGATCCAACCTCGAAATTCCGCAAAGTTTCGGAATTTTCAAAATTCATTTTGTTTTTTTTTCGAGGATGATGAAGTTGAGCAAATTTTTTTCCGATTCCCCTTGGGGCTCGGTTGGTAAAATTATTTGCGATTTAAATATCGATAATTTCGTTAATAATGAAAGTCGAATATCGCTAGAATAATATTTTTTTCTTTAATTTTGGAGGCTTTTTGAAGCTACTTAATTTTTAATAACTTATTTAATTGTCAATTTTGGTTCTGTTATTTAATGATGAATTTATTCATTTTTAATTATTTATTTGGTATTCATTATTTAATAGTTAAATATTTATTTTCTAGGCTAATATTTTTCAATTATTTTCTTAGCTGTTTCAATTTTCTAATTTTGTTTAGAAGTGATTTAGAAGTCGTTGAATTAATTGTTAAAAAAATTCTATGATATCGAAAGAAATATACCGTTTTTAAATACCTAGTAAAATTTATAATTTATATGTCAACAAATTAATTGATAATCAAAGTCCAAAATTGCTGTAAAATTATAGTTTCCTTTTTCAAAAGATTTTTTCGATCACCAGAATTTTTTTGGGTTAGTTTGGGTTGGAATAATTTACGATTAAACAAAAGTCGATGAATTCTTCGATAATAATCAAAGTCAAAGATTGCTCGAGAAATCTCGTGTTTTGTTTTTCGAATTTCCTCTGGAGGGATTGGCGCCCACGTACGAAATCGAGTGGGTGCAAGACGCGATCCTTTTGGCGGTGAGTTCATTCTTCACGGTGAACAGGAGCTTCGTCGAAAGGTGGCGTGTGATTATTAGGTTGGTGATTCGTGACGATGTGCCCACATGATTGGCATACTCCCGATCATTGATCGCATTAAGATTTACACATGAACATTCATATATGTATCTCTGTGTGTGTCTCATCAATAACAATCTGAGACTGGATGGGAGTGGAATCTCTGCACGCCCATTAACATTGAAATACGGCCCATATTTGAAGCAAGCGTTCATGTATAATAATCGTTTCGTCATATCCACCCACTATTCGCTCCGTACACTTATCCACGAAAAGTTATGCAATTAACTCAACGGGCTTCGAATTAGCCTATTATATAATAAATTTCGATCAAACGCAACCAAAATTCATTACTTTCAATTGTCAAATTGTTTAAGACCGTTTTTAGATCGCGAAAAATCGTCAAAACGTTTAAACGTATTTTTTATCAGGGATATATCGAATTCACCCATCAAAACAGGATATTGAACAATTAGAAAAATGCAAAAACGAAAAATGAGCAAAGTTGAACGAATTCTAGATAATTTTAATAAATCAATTTTTTAATTAATTTTTTATTATACGAAAATATTCTTTTTGGCGCAATTTATGAAATAAAACTGCGAAGATTGTTTAAATTTATAAGTATTTGAGATGTTTCAATCGATAGATTAAAATTTCTAATTAATTAGGAAATTAATGAATGTGAGTTCATCCGTTGCTAAAGCTAAGCACGGTAAATTATCTGGATGCAACGTGAGTTCACCGGAACTGAATTCGTACCGTGTTGGTGCTTTTCCAGTGCGTACGTGTTTCGTACGTGCCAGTGAGGTTCGTGGCATGACCATAACGGCATGTTGGGTCGCAGGATACGTTTGCGATCCGTGTAAGGGGACCTTTGTTGTCGTCATCGTCTTCCCTCGCCTCTCTTTCTCTTTCTTTCTATCTTTCTCTCTTTCTTTCTTTCTTTCTCTTTGCATCTCTCTGTCTTTCGCTCTCTCTTTTCCTTTCTTTCTCTTTCTCACCCTCTCTTCTTTAGTTTTAAGTTTATTTTCAAGTTACGAGTTAGTTCACTTTCAGTCAATTTTTGTGAATATTTTTTTCTGAATATTGAAATTATTTTGTGAAATTATTTTCTGAATATTGAAAATGAATATTTTTTCAGTCCGGTTTCCGTGGAAACCCAAACAAACCCAAACAATTTTGCGTTGTTTAGTTATTTTAGGTTATACTGCATTTTTCGATATTTTCTTTATATTATTATTCAGTTATTATTTGGTTAAACTTTATATCTTAATTTCGATAACATTTTTGTTTTATCTTAAATCGCCCGAAAGTTTTTAACTAAGTTAAAAACCCGAAATTTGCAACTAAAGTCTAAAAGTTTTTAACTAAAATCTATCATCTTCATCATCATCTCTCTCCCTCTTTTTTTCTTCGCAAGTCGTTGAAAAGTTCACACCGGATGACTCTTCGAGTAATTACAGAATCGTTATTCGACGATGTCGTCTCGTAGAAGAATCTTTTTTCCCTCGAAGCGACGCATATCTGGAATTCCTGTTCGCGCGAGATGGGACGAAGAAGTAGGTACAAGAGTAAAAAAAAATCTTTCGATCGAGATCTGTTGAAGGATCGAATCCGTCGATCGGATGATTCGGTTGGATTTCCGGTTACATTTGAAAGAAGCCTGCGTGGGTTTTCACCGGGTTATAAAAGAGAGCTCGAATAAGTGACTTCTCTCTCGCTCTAGGGCTTTCTATCTCTTAGATATCTGCTCCCACTGGCTTTCCTACACTGGTTGTCATTTATTATGCATTCAAGACAGGATATTGCGATATCCCTCTCGAAATATTGCCGCAGTCGGTACCCAACATAAGCTCTTTTTTTCCGTTAAGACCCGTGGTGCATTCGTAGTTTTTGGAACTACAAAAAAAAAAAAACTAGAATTCGAAGACTTTCGATTTTGGAGTTTCGAGGTCGCAATTCTTTTTCTTCGGATTTAATGAGCAAAATTGTGGATGAGTTACGATTTACGATTGTTGAATCATTGGAATGTAGGATGCTAGAAAGCTCCGCTGCTTATCAACGATTTAATCGTACCTTCTCTTCTCTATATATAAATAAAGGAAACCCTCCGTCTTTTCCTGCACAAAACATTCCTAAACTCCTAAACTGCTATTTTCAACACTGTATTTCGTTCCAACTCCGAAAAGTTCCAAAAGTTTCCATTTTGGGATGGGCAAGATTGTTATCTCCTCAAGACCATAAAAAACGTTATCAACTGGAGTCATAACGAGAGTACTCCCACTACGAGAGTCTGCACACGTTCCATTGTAAAACTGCTCCTATAAAAGTTTTTTTTCCACTTTTTACGAAAAAAGTTGACATCAAACGTAAGTTTCCTCGCTTTTGGATGGCCTCATTGCAAGACATTTCTCGCGGTACTTCTTCAACACAAAACGAATAAGAAGGCGAATTTAAAAGCCACTATTTTATTCCTGTTTATTATTCAACGTTGCGAGCCCTTTTTTTTGTATTTTTTATTATTGCGAATATCGTTTTGTACGGCCCTGGGCAAGAGCGAGGAAGAGAGGTGAGAGACGCGGCGTCTGTATATAGTTGTGGCAAGAGCAGTATCCGGGACCGTGGTTTCCACTGTGTGGTTCGTCTACCCATGATGACGAGAGGTAAGGAAGAGATATATAGACGAGAGTTCGCCTCGTGGCTCACACGAGGACAGTGACTGTGGTCGAACGACGTCGTTGCTCTCCGAGCGCACACGTGGACGTCCGTGTGCGTGCGCACCTCCATATGGAGCTTTCTATTTCAACTTGCTCCATTGGCTATTATCATCAGCTTTCTTATCAGTCACTACTTCATCAATCGCTATTTGCATCATTAAGACAATAATATATACCCGGCGTAACTATACTGGCTGTAGAATACCCGGGGATTCCAATTTCACTTACTTAGTTTTGTCGGGCAAGAGCGTGTACGGCAAAACTCGGAAACTGTTAGAGGGGAAGCTTCAAAAAAAGTGATACGCCTCTGATATGATATAAGCTGGGATGATTCGTTATGAAATCGACGGATTGTCGATTGTTAACCTTCATCAATGAAAAACATGACTTTTCTGTAATTACTAGATCGCGATAGTGATCAGTAAAAACAAGGCCTGTCCACTCTTTTGGCAATTGTACCGAAAGGAGGAAAAAAATTGATAAACGTTTGTTGAATAAAAACTGGATTTGATACGGAACGGCCAATGCACATCGGAGAAACGACGCGGAGAAGCTAAGCAAGACGATGGACAAGGACGGAAACAGGACTTTAACGGAGAGGGAAATGCGAGACTTGAATAAATACTATACTATTATCTGACTATACACACACGTACACTCAAACGTGCGTTTGTATCTTTATATTTCTTTTTTTTTCCCCGGCGATATATTCATTGTCTCTCGTGAGAAAGAAGTTCTTCTTTTTCTTGTTGTGAGAGCCATTCGTTCATAGTGCAGCCACAGGCTGCGCAATGAATGATTCACTTTTGGATAAACATCGAGGATCCCTCGGAAAACATGTAGCTTGCTCTTGCTCTTGTCAGACTGTACAAGGATGCAACCTTCGTCATTGTCTTCATACTTCATACTTTCGTGCAATTGGATTTCTCGGAATTGTTTCTAATAATAACAATTGCTGCATGCATTTCTAACAATTACAGAGCTGGACAAAAAAAAATTCATTCCTGAAAGGCAGACCCTATTTATCATTTGGGGTCGGTGAAACCAAATCTAAATTCGATTAAAACCCATTTAAATAAATCTCAGGACATCGGTACAATCGAATGTAAAAAAAAATGGTGTCTCGAAAATGCTCAGCATCGTCCCGTGACTGCATTTCATTAAACAGTCAATACAAAATAACCCCTTCCGTGAAAAACATCGAGGATTACAGCCACGAGCGTTTTCCCCGAAATTCAGTTTTTCAGGGTCAAATACAAAAAATGGCAAACCCGAAGATCCCATTGAATTTAGGATAATTTAGTTCTAGGAAAAGAGAGCGTTGGTCGCGTGCACGGTCGAGGTTCGCGATAAGTGCACTCGTGCGGTCGTGGGCGAACGAGAGGTAGAAGAGTATCATCGAGTCTGTTCCTCGTCGCCACTACACGCGGACTCTCTCCGCCGTTCGGAGAGAGAGTCGACTGAGGTGACCGCGGTCAAGACGGGTTTTCGATTTCCTTTTTATTTGTTTTCGCGCGCGCGCGCGCGCGCTTGTGTATACGTTTTTTTTCTCGAAACTTCGTCGCGTGCGTCCGGCGGACGAGAGAGGGCGCTCTCGATCTCTCGCGGATCCCGGCGCCCTCTATGCGGGAGAATGATCTCTCGTGTGCAAGTCTATGCCGTCGGCGCGAGTTCGCGACAAAACTACGGGAATGTATCGGGCAAGCTGGAAACTCACTCGATAGTGATTTGTACGTGCGATATGAGAGTTCCAAGTATAATACGCGGAATATATCATGCGCTTACGTATAAACGTATATTCCTTGCATTTGCATAAGCTTGCGTTCTTAGGGTCGCGAAATATATGTATGCGCATGCGCGTCAACCGCGTGCGTCAATGTGCGCATGTACAGAACCCCACGAATGTATACATTCGCAAGAAAGTACCGTTGTCGGCTTCGACATTTTTAAAATGGTTACCTGCGATACACCGCCACTTTTTTTTACCCCGGGCCAACCGCTAGCGTCTGTTATTGTAAACGAAATTATCGTAATTTCGATTATGCTGAATTATTCGTCAAATGAATTATTTCGCGGCAGTGAAAGTGCGATGGAAAGTAATCATATTTCGAGACTCGCCAGCGAGGGGGGCGGCGCTTGAGAGGTTAGGTTTTAAAGAAAATCTGTTCAATCCGCTTGAGAACCCGATAGAACGTCGATGTGTATTTCTAGTAGCGTGTAAATCTACAAATTCAGTTGAACTATTGTGCAAAGAATTGTTTGGGTTTGGGTTTCAATGTGTTTTTTCATATTTATTTTTCAGTTGTTTTTACTTTCACACCCTCGATCCGATCGGACGCTTTCGATCTTTTCGTTTTGAAAAAGTGAAAAAATTGTATTGCGAAAAAAAACTTAATTTGAGTTCTGATTAAGTAATGCTGAAACAAGTAGGTCAACACGGTCGGAAATACTCGAGGAATCGTAAAGGAAATTGTAGAATCACGAGGTATCGTAATTTGTGGTCCACGTAATAAGGACGTTCCAACGTGACGTTTAAATTTGCAACGCAACGAAAATTATTATTTTTTTCGTTTCTGCATTTCCTCTTGCGAATTCAAGTTACGTAAATCAGGCTAAGATACTTCTGTAAGACTCTTGTATTCAGTAATCCAAAATATAGCTTTTAAACGTTTTAATATCAGTAACGGAATAGTTCTTCCGTCGTTGGTATAAAACTTTGGTTTTCACTTCCGGTATAAAACGATCGGCGTCCCGTGGCATCAGGATGATTCATTTTTCTACGAAACGTTTCAAGGTCACGTCTCTGAACGTTCCGTTAGAGCTCGATCGATATGGGAAATAGTATTGATCGACATTGAGGAAATACGATAGCAAAAGAGTATGTCCGAAGAAAAGAAAAAACATCGGAGAACACGCGAGTGTCCGGTGTCCTCCGTGTACCTAGCCATCGGCGAAACGAGTTTTGCCGTGAGCCACGTATCCAGAGAAGCGACGGTGACTCGGCGGTAATTAAGTTTTGAAAAAAAGTGCAAATTCTTGCATATGTACTTCGATATAATAACGTGACAGTTTGTGTCGTTTGAAAAAAAAAAAGCATCGGAATATCTCGAAAAGTCGAAGGTTCACGAAAAATTCTTTTCAAAGAATATTTCGTTCTACGTTTTATAATTCATCAAAATCTTCGGCTAGTGGAGGAACCATTCTCCTATCGTTAACCTCCATTCGAATGTCCAATTTTTTTCGACCAATCATAAATCGTTCGCCCTTCGAACGCCAATTGCTATTCGGGTCGATGTTTTTCGAACTACGTTCGAGGTTATGTTTTTGGGTCGAAACGCGAGCGCCGTGGCTGTTGATTCGTATTATTGCACCGGCGTGTCAAACTCACGTAGCAGGAACGACATCGGACCCAGCTAGTAGTTTTTTCGTCGAAATGGACAAAGTGGAGGGAAACGTGAAGGGGAATGAAGAAGAGATAAGAAGAGACGGTCGGATACGGGTATCTCACTGTATTACGATAAAACGATTGCGAAAACGAAAATCATCATTTTTTTTATCACGACGATAACTATTCTCGCAAGACTAGTTGATTAGTCTTTCCACAAATATTGAATTATCATTATTATGATAATTAACAATTACGACGAATATTATTATTAATTACCCGTGATATTGTTCCTCCTCGTTTGCCTGCTGCTGCCTGCTTAACTCGAGTTGAACGTTAGTCGTTGACATCGTACACGAGAATTTTCATGGGGTCGTCGTATCCGACGATCGTTCGGCACAACAACGAGAGAGGAAAAAATCGAGAAAGCCGAACGACAAAAAAAAAACGGGACGTTCAACCGTCGAGTAAAAACGACGAAGACGACAAGATCGCCAAACCTGCTCGGACAGCATCCCGAGTAGACCTCATCTCTCACGAATTTTTGTACACGAGGCACACACAACCGGTTCACGGATTCCTCAATTCCTTCGATACATTGTATGCGAGTATCTCGCGCGTGCGCGAGTGAGACAAAAAAAATGACCTCCGATCAGCGACAGAAAACTCGAGCATTCGCCACGAACCATGAACGGAGCAAAAAGCCGGCAATCGCGAAACGAACCAACAATGGAAAATCAGAAGTCACTGTTCCGTCGAAAAATATTAAGAACAGCAGAAATACGTAACGATGATTATTCGAGCGCTGCGAGCAAAAAAAAAACTACGCGCACGCTCCCGACTCGCCAGCTGACGAAAAATCTCTTTTCGTATCTTACGTCGCACCAAACCTCGAATTTCGCGATGGCGATACACCCAGTCCAAAATAATTCGAAATACGTTCGCGCATCGACACGGAGGCCGAAATAAACAAACGCCCGTAACGGCGCGGAAACTTATCGTCCGACTTCGCCGCACCCGTTTCTCCCGTTCTACCTTGGACACACGCACACGCGAGATATCGAGTATTTCTGAGAAAGAGCACGGATGGTTGGCTCGGCAGATATTTTCATCGAAGAGAACGATCTTTCGATGGAATAGTCGGCGGTTGAAGTACACGGGCACGATGGTCACTTCGTAGTAAAATCGGTGGACACATGACGATGGCGAGAAGACACTTCCCCTTTCCCCCCCCCCCTCTCTTCGGGCGATGTTCTCACCGATGGCCGCGACGGTCTAACCTCTCGTGTGTAATTCTCGAACGAATATTTTTGAACGATTTCACCGCGCGGTTTTGTTGCGGGACGTTAGTTTTTTTTTTCGTATTCGGTATCGTATGATAAGTCGTGATGAGTCGTAATGGATCGAAGGTTTCCGTGAGTGCGATGATGGTGAAAGACGAGATTTCGTTTGAAGGAAAAAGAATAACCGAGCGAGTCGCCTACCTGTTGCACCCGCTCGGGACGCTCGCACCTGACTCGCGCATGCGCTCTCGCGCACTCTCCCAACTGTCAGCCGTGAGAGAGACAGACGATGGTACGCGTACCGATGCACACTCCGGGATCCGTCTACGCTCGTGTACGTTTCGTGATGCGTTTTTTTTTTGTCCGTGTAAGTCGCACGACGCGAAGAGGATGCAACGTACGTAGGTATGTACGCATTATGCGTGCATACCTTCGAAATCTCGGGGAAGTTTGTGCAACCGGTAGAGGGAGTCATTTCTTTCGTGCTCGGGATACACGCGCGTGTGCATACTCGATGATCCGCAATGTACGCGTGCGCGCAAGTCGAACGAGACGGGAACGGCGCAAAAAAAACACAGTAATCTTGTTCTCTTCGACTTCTCATCACTCGCGCACGCTATTTCTCTCGAGATGAAATGTTATTTCGATCAAATCATAGAAGGCGAGTTTCATGCTCGTGTTCTCGCAGGTTGCGTTACGTTTTTTCTTTCTTTTGCGCAACTAGCGTGGAACTCGAACTGAAAGCTGCACGAGTGACCTACGAGTGCAACAGCTGAAATTTTATTCATGAGGTTTTGGTTTTCATTTTCCGTAGTCGCTAAAATTTTTATGAAAAAATCGTTAAAATCCTGTTTTTAGAAGTTTTTTACGATTTTTTCATGAAAATTTTGGGTTTTGGGGGAAACTAATGGTAGATTCGTGCTCAGAGGATCAAATTACATCAAAATAGACCATTAAAGAAAAATTACAAATCCAAAATTATTTTGGATTTTAGGGCAAAAAAGTTTTTGCACTCAATCATTGATAACTTTTTTCCCTTTAGGATTTGGCACTCTACTCTATGCTCAATCTGTTCGTTATGATTTTCTCTTTAAAATGCTTTTTTAATAATTAAAATCCGATGATTTTTCGATTTTTGGCAGAATTTCAAAGTTGGACCATCGATTTTTGCACTATGAGAGCTATCGATCTAAATCCAACGCCATTTTTTAAGTTAGGCAAAAACCTTTTCAAAAGACACCAATTAAATCTCAATAGCATAGAAGAAGCTCACTCTACGATCTCTTAAAATCTCGTGATTTTTTAGATTTTGAAAAAGTGGTCGGGAAAGTCTAAAATATTTTTTTCCGCTTTTAAACTCTTAAAAGGGTCTGTTTAATCGGAAATTTCCTGTTGATTACGAATATGCTCGAGTTTTTACCGAAAGTTCAAAATTAGACTGGGAAAATGCGAAAAACCTTTCTAAAATATTTTTTCCACATTTTTCCCTAGAAATGGAGAGTTCAAGGCGAATTAAATGATAGATTTGTTTTCAAGGTATAAAAATACATCGTCATGGACCTGCGATATGACACTAAACGTCTAAACATAATAATTATTTTATTTTCCGTGAAAAAACGTCTCTTTTCCTCGCTGATCTCTTTGATGTTTTTTAACGTGTTGCTATTTGTTGTTTTTATAAACTTATTGTTCTTACGTAACCTGCAATGTTTAAAGCATGATCCGTAATTTTCTCATCCGCATCGGATGCGTAGTTTAGTTACGGTCGGTTTTTATTCGAATCGACGGGATAGAACCGAGCCAGTGTGACTGCTATGAAATTCCCCGGACGTATGACTACGGATAGTTAAGGTAATCTAAAATCATCACTTTCTGCATCCATAAATTCTACAGGGCTTGTTTGATGCCCGCTTTTCTTTGAAAAACTTCAACGTCTACGAGAAAACGGGCTTCGAAAGTTTGTGAGGTTATGTCGATCTCGTACGCGTAAGTGAACGAGCGTTGCCACAAGATGTCTGCCACGAAGCACTTCCGTCATGGTTTCGTTAGAACATTGCCGATTCATGCTATTCCCCTTAATTCTTTGATCGAAACGTCTCGAATTTTGTAGGTTATGTTCTCCGAATAAAAATTCGCCCGATAAATGATTCGGGAAATAAATTATGAAGGCGAAAAAAGCACGTGATAAATCTAAACATTTGAGACACGTGAGAATGGTTAGAAATTTGGCCGGCGTGAGCGGGCCTGTAGAGTAGCTCTCACGGATGTACGCGACGTCAAAGCTAACGCGTATTCGTGTCACGCGCGACTCCGGATGGTAATGGACAATCTGTGTGTTATAATGCGCATTCTCGGCTAAGTGTACGTACTCAGGAAACTCGAATGAACATATCCAATCGAGGATTCATTTGGGATTGCGTATATGAAAAAAAAAACCTGTCCGCGATGTTGAAACGGATTGAAGCGAGCGTATCGCGGATCACGTGCACGTGTTCGAAAAGCCACGATCGAGGAGACGCGTAGTGGCGGGTATTTTAATTAACGTGATGCGCAGTAACGAGCGTCGCTACACTCGACGATGATTCCAGCTGTCTAACTCTGGTAAAAAATAAACGAATATTCTTCTTTCGCTTTCTTTTCAATTCAATTTTTATTTCGCTCTATCGAGCAAAGAAACGAAAGGACCGTAAAAGCGAAAATTATAGAACGACGGCAATAAAGAGACATTTTTTAAAATTATTGTAGAGAGCAGGACACGCGACTAGTGGCGTGCCGACCATTTTGTTTTCGTTCTCTCTTCGAAGGTCATTCGTAGAGGTTATGTTCCTCAGATGTGATACTGTATGGAGGAAAATAGTAAAACGGTGGATCCGGTTAAAGTTCGGTTTGAAATTTGGAATGATCAGATATTTAGATCCTAAGTTGATGGACGGAACAATTTTATCGACTCGAAGTTCGCATCGTTGCAAACCAATAACATTTTTTTATTTCCTTAGTTCCATTATTTCGCGAAATATTTTCTTTCAGGTAAGAATAATAGATTATCGCTATATAGATTCGAATAATTATTGAGGTATCTTGCTTACGATTTCGGTAAAAAAAAAATACAGAAATTGAAAAATAGTCATTTTTGTTGCGTCGAAACGTTGCGAACTTCGATCTCATAAAATTTTACCAATCGTGACAATCGAGGGTAAAGGACGTGAAGAAAAACCACACACGCACCACACCGAGTTTAATGTATAGAATAATATATAATATATATATGATACATGATACACTCTGCAGTTTATTTCTTTTAATCATTTGTTTTTTTTATTCATTTGTTCGTAGTCGCGATAAAAATGGGCAGTTTTTCGCGACATTTTGCCTCGCGTTATTTTGTCTCTCCCTCTGCGCATCGTACTTGCGCAATAACAGAAGGACAAACGGATTTGTAAGGAAACGGCCATCTGGCGATAACGTAGAACGATAGATAGAAATTCAGAGGAGGATGCGTTGATCACGATGGAATTTGCATCAGTCGTAAAGTCAATTCATGTTGTTTTTTTTTCACTCGCGTTACATCTACGGGATACAAAGCAAAAAATGATTCTTCTTTGACGTTCCATATCATTGTTCGTCTCGAGACTTTCCATCGCTCCTAATTGCGTCTTCGAGTATTTTTGCGGTGGCCACCGCAACGCACATACACACGCACACGCAGTGTAATTAAATTGAGATCCTGAATTTACGGATATTTTGTACAATATTTCGTCAATTCCGTCAATCGTATTTCCGAAGGACGTGTCGCTTTTTTAATCGGAGGAACGAAGTTTAGAGGTTAGAAATAAATTTCTTGCGATAATACCTACGATTTGATCAGTTTTTTTCACGTGTCTGTTTGAGGGTGTGTGTGTGTATGTGGAGAGTGTAAGAAGTCATCAAGATGACAGTACAATTAATCGTAATCTGTTGTTCGCCGATAAAGCATCGGAAAAATATAGGCGATTTGGGAAAGGTCTTCAGAGCTACTGTGAATAGCAGCAGTGACTTTAAGGTACCCTTTCTTGCATATTCGCTTCTTGGAACGATAAAAACTCTTCGTACGGTACATTTATGATGGAAAATAAACGTTAACGCGCCACGTAAAAGATTCCAACAATTGTGCATTGCATACACGCGCGTTACGACGTATCGCAAACGAATTCTGCGTCGTTCACACCGTACATATTCTAATTACACACTTTTTCAATCACGCTCGCATTCTCACTCTCTCCGTCTCGCAAAATCGCAGAAAATACGTTTCTCGGTATCTCCGTTATCATCCATTCTTTTTTCATCTTCGATATTTGAATCATCGTAATTCTTGGTCTCTTTGCTACGTACATTCGTCACACCTAGACACGCGCACACGAGCACTTCAATCCGAAAAAAGTTAGAACATCACACGCACCGACACAATTGGATTATCGAGATTCAGCTTTTGTCTTGGGAGGCCTGAATGCCTTCATTTTCTTCGGCTTCTTTTGCTTCGTCGCGCTACTCGTGCCTGATTGAAAAGCTTTCCAACTGTCCACCCTCGATTGTCGCGATTCCTCGAAATTTCGCTGCCATTCCTTCTCCATCGCTGCTTGCGCCTCCGCTGATAATTCCTCCTCTCGTTTTCGCTTGCGTTGCTCAGCGTCCCTCGTTGCTAATTCTCGTCTATGATCAACCAAATGGAAATTAGGAAAAACACTGCTCGCCGTTGCATTAATGAATTTGGTCTTTTCTGAGCTTTCATCTTCGAAGTTTCAATTCCAAGCACATAACGATCGAATCGGTGAGATCGAGCATCATTTTTTGGAATTTTTCAAGAGTACCATTTGCACGTAGCAATCATTGTGGATTTTGTATTAATCCTTGAAGTCGACGTTAAGATCGTTTCTTCAATGTCTTCGATGAGCTTACCTTCTACGCTCCATGTCAGCGAACAGTTTCATCGTCATAACCCATACTGCGTGGGTGTATCCTTCTTCAGTCTCTTCCTCAAGTGTATTTATTGCAACGCCGTCCTTTGCTTCTTTTTTGAGCTTTTTCTTTTTTTCCGCAATCTGGAACACGACGTATCATAGAAAGGGAGAGCGATGAAAAAGTGAGATGCAAACTGATATTCTAACTCTGAGGAGTTTGCAATTATTGTTCATTGATAAAAGTGGAATAATGATTGATGGATAATAATCATTTGTGCATCTTTCAACGTTACCATGTGATCCGTTCGTGCTTTTGCTTCTTCTATCACGTCCATACATTTCGCTCTCGTCTCTTCATTCTCCAAAGTTTTCCAAGCCTTATTGACGACTGCAACAAAAAGTCCAATTTGTATCAGCACGAAACTAATTTTATAGAAAACGAAAGCAACGAAAGAAACGTTACTTCGTTGTAACATTTTTCTTTATGTATTCGTTATTAACTGACTTTCAAAAGCCTGTTGAGCTCTCTCCGCGTCATCTTGATTTTTGTCCGGATGGACGAGAATGGACATCTGAAAATGAATGTTTGATCTTTTGGTTATTGCTGATCACAATTTTGTCAATATTCAATACGGCAAACGGTTAGACCATGGATGGAATATTGTAGCACGGCAGAAACAGGCATTTTTCCCATATCTTACCCGACGGTATTTCTTCTTGACTTCATCTATAGTGGTAGCGGGATCGATTTGCAATACTTCGAAGGGATTGAGGTTGAAGTACGAAGAGCCCGGGCGCAGTAGTCTGTCGATTTGTTGTTTAGGTGTGAGGACCGAGTCTCGTTTTTCGATCTCTTTGACCTAATGGGAATATTTGTAAGAAACGAGATAAGTAGACTTTTCGTGCATCGTCGAATGAAAATATGTGGAGGTGGGTGATGAACGCAAAGGTTAGGAAATTTATGAAACTTTGATGCTCGATTACGAAGCGAACGAAAAATTTCCAACGTCGTCACTCGTCATCATTAGACGTAAGAAGGACTGAGGAAATAAACATTTGATATCGCGGACGTGTATTATTATTCGCACGAGTCAACGTATCGAATTAAAACGTCATTGACGTTTTCGTAATCCGTGCATTAGGACCGATCGTTTCCTCGATTATATAACACACTCGTCCGCGTCACGTGGAAACAGATTTGTTCACGAGGAAGAAAAAGTCATGAGCAACGTCACGCTGATGGAATATTACGTACTTCCGTGTAAAATTCATTAAATTCGTCTTCTTTCTTGGCTGGCATTTCACTGGATAAACTCGAGTTGGCGGCGGCCATCTTGACTGTTACTCTTGGAACGTGCGCCGCGCTCCTGGATCCATCTACCGTCGGCACGACTTCATCGTCGTTATCTTTCAAGCTCGGGGCAACGTTCGATCAGTGGTTTCTCGAGTTCGCAACCGCGTGGCGCCACCGTCGTCATTCGGAGCAGTTTCTTGATCGACTCGTTTCTTTCGGCAACTCGCGCGAACGCGAGCTCGTCGTGAGAACGATTTACCTTTTTATAATCGAATGAAGAGTGGAGACGCGACTCGTTTGCGAGAAGTCAATCGGAAATGAACGTTCGCGTTGCGTGATGGAACGACACGTGCGATAAAAAGCCGTGGATCGAGTCCATCGGCGCGATCACGTGGCTTCTTGCAGATCGCGAAGAATATCCATCAATGTCGCTTTACTGCTACGCCTAGATTCTTAACTTGTTTGTGAATATTCCAGCAATCAATTTCGCATAAATACATAATCGTATGGCAAAAAATTGGTATTTGAATTTCCGGCTTCGAGGGAGGTGCAAATAACGTCGAGTACACTTTTTGTTCCTTTCACGACGTCAGACGTGTTATCTTCCGTTACTTAGCTGACGTTTAACTCTGGATAAAAATTCGGAGATTAACAGATGCCAATCGTGAACTACCCTATCCGTACAACGTAGAACTGGGATATCGTTGAAAAATCGAAATACACGAATTTTCAACGACATCCCAGTAATACGAAACAATGTATCGACCGAAAGTTAGGAAATTCCGAAACCACGTGACCCGCATCCTGCAGTCGCGAAAAGATCGATCGGGTAAGATCGGAGGCCGAAGGTGTGACGGTCATTCTGCCTGGAAGGTCTCATGCACGCCGTGCCGGATCCCAGAAAATGGCGGCGATTTTTTTGCCGCTCGTAATTCGATGGCGCATGGCTGGGTTCGCACGATAAACTCCGCGGGCTTTAGAGGTTAGCATCAGTAACTCCCTGCTGCAATTAATTCTTTTAAAAAAAACGGGGGCTCCTCGTGAAATTTTCTCGAACGTTACGTGCAATTAAACGATCGTAATTTCGCGTCCGCACACGGTACAGAGAAAACTTTCCCTCGCATTTTTTTGCAGGCGTAACCGGTCAGAATGGTTCCATCTATCGGTAAATAAGTGCGGTTTGTCTAAATCTTCACAATCACGAGCATGTGTAAGGTGTCGGTAAAAGTCAGTCTTTTATTCAAAATTATTCGTCAGATATTCACGTGGAAAGTTTCGGAATTGTAACCTCGAAATTTTCGACATCGCTTTCAAAAGAAAAAAAAAACTGGCGGAGTGACACTTCGATCGAAGAGTATATTCGAGGGAAAAAAGAGTGTGTCCACACACGGAGAATCGTTAGACCTAATTTTCGTAAGCCGCGCGACCTTTCTCCGCGGGTCATGGCTTAGCCTCGTTTTTTCATCTGCCCAACGTATTTTTTTTCTTTTTTAACTGGAATTTTCTCCATCTCTCTCTCGCCCGCAGCGCATCTCGTTCTCCCGTTCCCCGCGCGGTGCGCTGTGAGCGCGCTCATTTTCGTACTCCCACACGATAATCGCAAGCTACGCGAGTAGCTCTCCGTGCGATTATCGTTCGCGCCCGACACAGCGTGCGAAGAATTGTGAGAAGCGGCATCGTGTCAGGGGGAAGGTGGAAGAGAGAGGGGGGGGGGGGAGGAGGGATCGAGAGAAGCGAGAATGAGAAGAATAAGGCAAAGAGAAGAGAAGGCGCCACGAATTCGACATCTCGGTCGGTTCTCGAGACACTATCACTCCGGTGTTCGTGCGTCCGTGGTTTTCTCCCCTCCATCCAACCGACTCTTCTCCGCCGTTGCTCTCGGTATCGCGGCAACCGCGAAGCCCCCGTGGCTGGGAGTGCACGCGTATACGGGCAGTACGCCGCGCGCCACCTCGCCGGCAGGTTCTCGTTTGTGTAGGCGCGATTTGTACTCCCCGAGTGCTCAGTTTTTGCGTTCGAACAACGGCGTGTTTCCACTTTCTTTTATTTTCTCGTTTTTTGCAAACGGTTCGCGGACTCGCGGATAAATGTCCTTTCGATATTCGAGATTGCGATATAATCGGTGACGTGATTCGTTTCGAGAGATACTTGTTTGTACGAATGTAAGGAGAGAGAGAAAGAGAGATATATATATATATCTATATGTATATATGTATATGTATATACGTATTTAATTCGACGTTCTCCCTCAATCAAGTACGCGATATATTCGACGTAAAACGAGTGTTCTTATCAACGTTACTGTGAGTCGGGAGGCTATCGGAAACAAGAATACGAGAACAATGTGAAAAAAAATATTCCGACGAGAGGAGGGAAAACGTTCCCTTGGATTATAAATTGCGCCGCAGAAACAGCCGGTAAAAAAGGAGACACGGTAAATTGTTTTTTTTTTTTCGTGTTCGTTAATTTTTAACACAACGGACTCGAGGTGGCGTTTATTTTCGGGTGTTTACAAACCTTCGATCGGAAGTGAGAAGTGACACGTTTACCCGGGATTAAATAGTACGCGTACGGATAGAACAAGGTTAATTTCACTTTCGTATCGAAATATTCCCGCGCGGCTTGCGATCGTGGAAATCGTCGTAAATTCGCGCGCCGCCGCGGTACTAAAGAGGGTTCGAATGAAAATCGTGTCGCGTGCGAAAACAACGCACGTGGTTTGTTCTACGTTGCTTCCGCGAGTAAAGCCACCGGTGAGCTTTCGGGCTAGCGCTAAACTTTAATTTTACGTTTTTCACTGGTAATAATCGAGTTGACGAGAAAAAATAAAAATACGGACGATCTCGAGAAACACGGCTGGAATCGTTTCACAGCTGGTAGTGTTGTTCCTCGCGATAAGCTGGAACGCGCTCGGTCGGTAACAACGCCCATTACCGACTGGTCCATCCTTACGTAACAATCGTAATAAAATGATTTTTTTTTATTTCCCAGCGGGTTTTCATACTACGAACGTAGTAGTCGACAAACTAGGAGTGGGGGTAAAGCTCGAACGCGGGTTTCAACGTGACTCGTGAAAACACGACCGTTTCGCGACCGTATCCGTTTCGCATCGCCCAAATGGCTTATAACGTAACGAGAATCAGTCTCTCATTGAAAAAAAATATAATTCTTTTAAAAAATATTAATCGCGCTGATCTACTTGCATGCTAGATTTCACGAAAAATATGAATAATTAAATCAGTGATAATCGATTTCATCGAGGATTTTCGAACGTCAGAGGCTCAACCTTGACTTTTGCCACCCGGATTAATCCGAACCAAAAAAAAAACGAGTTTTTCCTCAAATTAGCTAATCTCGATAAAAGTTCCATCGAGATTTTCAACTATCGTAATCCAATAAGAAAAATTTAATATACGTTTTTTGGACGAACCCAGCTTCCGTAAAATTCACAAACGACTGTCATAACCTAACAAATTTCAAGTCCCGTTTTTTTCCCGTTGTATTAATGACCGAAAATCGTAGATTCTACGGATGAAATTCAACTTAAGGGGGTTCGTTAATTTTGGGTTCTTGAGAAATTTCGGTTGGAAAGTATCATCGATAGGTCACGTGGTTTACACGGCTTTGAGGTTAGGTCCATACGTTTCACTCTCTCTTTGCCGCTGAGGGCATCACCTTAAGCAGTCACGAAGTCTCGATTCTCGCGGATCTCACGGTCTACATTTCGATTTTCGGGATAATCCTGACTGTACGATCGCCGCCATCTTGATTTGAAGTTCAGTTTTTCGTTTTTTCTGAAATGGCTCATTAATTTTCAACTTTAGAGCAAAAATGGTGTCATACAAAGTTGTTGGAAATTCAATTTCCCACAAGTTTGGTCCTTATCATTTTTACAGGGGATCAATAGTTGCAGAGTTAAGGTGCGTACAAACAACGCGCGGCAAACCCTCGAACATCGGCGTAGCCGGGGTCGCCGCGCGCGGCGACTCGAGCACCGCCATCTACATAGCGCGCGGCTGCCGGCTACGCCAATGTTCGAGTGTTTGCCGCGCGTAGTTTGCACGCACCTTAACTCTGCAACTATTGATCCCCTGTAAAAATGATAAGGACCAAACTTGTGGGAAATTGAATTTCCAACAA